>WOVY01005889.1:0-2500 GCA_013436015.1 Rhipicephalus annulatus | reverse complement strand
TTGCTCTATACAGAAAAAATCAGTAGAGCCAGCTAGAAAGTATCCTACGAAGTTTACTATACGGAATTTTATTTTGTCTGGCATTTCTTGGTGGCTGAAGTAGGTATAGTTCCCAATCATTAGCAGCTCCACCTTTTGCGCACTCCTGAAAAAAAACTAGTACATTTTGAAAACACAGCTTGTGAGTTACTTCCTGAACAAAATTTTAGGGGTGCTAAATAGCAATACTTTCCTTGCATACAAGTACATAAAAAAATCACAGCATATTGGTGGATTGAATGATGATGAGTGGGGTGAAGCGCTAGAGGGTTTCATCGCTAAACCGTGAATCATCCGCGAATATCGCTCACTGCACCATGAAAGACGTGACAAACACTGTATATATTTATACAAGAAATTTTATTATTCGTTACTGTGAGCTATACGTCGCTTCCATTCCCTCTTCATTATATTGGCTTTATGGTCGGTGAAGTGGTGGATCGGTGATGGGGCATAGTGGGATGTTTGCAAGGACGAAGCAGTGGGCAGTTTGCAAAAGTGGCGCTATTGGCGGTCACGTACAAACAAGGTATGGACAGGAGCTTCGCCCCTAAAAACCAGCCTTCAAATATGGAGTTTATTACAAAATTGAACATTGAATGTCCAACATGATGAGCTGAAATGAAGTACGCAGCTTGAGCAGAGTCCACATCGTATAAAAATGTGGGCTATATGCGTGAACACACATATCTTTTGAGCCGTTCGCAGTTATAAAAAGCTTGCTGAGCTTGATTGACATGTGGGGTTTAACGTCCCAAAACCACGATGTGATTATGAGAGACGCCGCACTGGAGGGCTCCGGAAATTTCGACCATCTGGGGTTCTTAACGTGCACCCCAATCTGAGTACACGGGTTTACAACATTTCCGCCTCCATCGGAAATGCAGCCGCCACAGCCGGGATTCGATCCCGAGACGTGCGGATAAGCAGCCGAGTACCTTAGCCACTGGACCACCGTGGCAGGGCAGTTGATCGAACAAAGCTTACTGAGCGGAAGTGACGTGCCCCGTTCGTTCGTTATAGAACAGCTGCCTGGACGCAGAAGTCGATATATCTTGCACAAGAATAATTCGAAACATTTATTTCGTACATCGTTCGGACTCCCTTCAGAGTCTGCTGATTGATCTCATCTATCCCTTACATATTCGATAAAAATGAATATTAGAGAAACTTCGAATACACAGGTCTCAAATGAAACACGAATCGCGTAACACGGACAATTCGATTCGTGATCGAAGTCGAATATTGGACGGCCTTCGGGGATATCGTATGCCATACATATGAAAACTTGGCGGCTGCCTTCTCAAACCACCGCTATCGCACAGATTGGTCCCTATAATGACAAGATCGCATCGAGTGTACGTACGTGTCCTCGCGATGTGCGTTTCGCGAAATGCACTCGGCGAAGTTTGCATTCATCACGACTCACTCTCGTCGATGGACTTCTCACCTCAGTTCAACAAACAAAGCGCTACGCTAATCACCATAAATACTAGCCAATTTGGTTCAACCTGTTAAACCTTTTCCGCCGTCTCTTCCGTCCGCAAAACGTGTGACGTCGTAACAGGCAGCACGGCTGCACTACAATTTAAAAAAGAAAAGAAAGAGAAGAAAAAAACAGCGAGTATTTCCACCCTCATTTCCGTTCGCGGGGGGCCAATGGTGTACAGCATGAGTTCGAACGACCTGTCGAAGACATCGCGCTGGTTGCTTGGGCATATCATCGCTGGCCCGTCTTCAACCGGTCGTCCTCGCATGGATTTCCTTGTTCTGCTTCTCCCACAGCGTCATGTTTTTTTTTTCACCTTCCGTTTTGCCATTTGCGTGGCTCGTCGACGTTAATTTCTTGGCATCGGAGCCGAGCGGAAGACGGGAGGAGAACCTCAGGTCTCAGGGATTGTCACCCCGTTTCTCCGGCGACGGCGGCGTTGCTCCCAAGTCCTTTTGTGCCGGGGAGGGACGCCGCGGTGATCGCGCTGTTTACGCATTGTGTAGGACCCGCCGCACAGCCGACTCTTATTATTATTATCATTTTTCCCTCCTACGCACGACTGCCTATGCTGATTAGATAGACTCGCACTCGGCATAACGCCGTCGCCACTGTCTTCGGAGCAGCTAGCTCTTCTCCGCACCCATCTCGCGCGTTTCCCCGATTGCGGAGTTGGTGTTCTATATAGTTTCTCCCGTCTCTCGAGTGAGTGTTCCGACTTTCATTCGTTTCTTTTTTGCAATTATGTGTAGGACTTTTGTGTGAGCCCATTCGGCGTTTAGTGTGTGCATTGTTGTTCTGTTTTATTGGTTATCTGCCTAAAACGCGCCTGGGTTCGTCTTTCTACAGTGGTCGGCTTACACGACGTGCGAGCTGCATAGGTATACACTGTGTGTCTTTCTCCTGCACTTTTTTAAAGACTGCTTTTCTTTTCTTTTTTTTCTACATGTCAGTGGATCAACCTTCTTGAAC
>WOVY01005888.1:0-14406 GCA_013436015.1 Rhipicephalus annulatus | reverse complement strand
CTCGAAAGGCGGCTATGTCTTGATAGAAAAAAAAACAGAACGTTTACTGAAGATACCACAGAGCCCTTGTATCCAGGTTGAACAAAAGAAAAACTGTCATTTTATTATGCAAAATATATTGAAAAAACACATGTCAAGTACAGTTCAATGAAATTGGACAGCAAATGACAATAAATACTAAATACAATTGCGAACATGCTGTGGATTTTGGATTCAGATTCTAAAGTCTATCAATTTTATGCTTCTTTGTGCCAGACACTCTTTTCAGCTAATGAGACTGCAAAACATGGGCATGGAGTGGTAGCTCATCGAGCACCTTCAACTATCTTGTGGTAAAGAACCTGTTGAGGGGCCCAGTCTCATACAAAAGAATGTATTACTGCAAGTGGATGTGTGCCACATCACTTGAGAGGTTCAAAATGTCATTATCATTGCACTTCAGAATCAGAATCAGAATCAGAAATTTTTATTAATAAAATTCGGTACAAGCGACAGGAATTTAGTATACAGAATTCTTGTATGAATTCTATCGACATTCATGTGTATCGAGCAATCTTTAACTTGATCAGTCATAAGTTATTTATACTTATTATACAGTAGTATCTTCGTGTAAAATTTGTCATTTCCGCACTCACACTATTGCAATCTTCGTGAGTTATAACGCACAAAGATCTCTATATACTCTGCAGCTTCACCATTCCCATGACAAATTCTTTTTTTAAGAACTCCCAGGTTATAAGCGGAATCATGTTTTGTATCCAAGTGCCACTGTTGCTCGAGTTTTTTTTTTCACTGGCATATCAAGAAAATTTATCGTTTTGAACAGCCTTAATTTCTAGATACGGTTTTCTTGAATACAAGCAACACGGAAATAACTTGCGACGTAGCAACACTACGTAATTGTGCACTGTCAGAGCAATAAACTCAGTCTTTTTACTTCACTCGATCACAAAATATCCTAAACATTACTACGTTCCAAAGCTTATATGCGGCTCCAATGAGACTCGTAGAAGATCATTAAGCTAGCGAATTTTCCACTTGTTTGCATGCTAGCTTATATAGAAGAAGTTTTTGTAAAAAACTTCGTTCATATGTGCGTAAGTGTCTGACTGCGAGGTAAAGCGTTTTACAAGCTCACTTGAATAAAATTCCCATTTTCTTTTAAATATTCTTTCTTCAAGATGACAACCAAGCATTGAGAACATATTGCTGTTTTTGTTAAATTGATCTCGTTATGTGTGTACGCGAGCTACAAAAATGAAAGGGCTCCTTTTTATTCCCGTTTCGCTATGTTTGAATACCTGTGAAAACGGTCGTAATCGTTAGACATTTTCACTCGGCGTACTTTTCAGATGACATAAAGCTCGGACCATTTGTGTGCTTGTTATTACCAACGCAAAATTTTGTATTGCTTTAACTACGCGAGGCATTCAAAGAAACACAGAAAATTATACAAAACATAAATTATTGCTAACCATAACTTTAATTCCTGCCAATAACAAAGCGTTACAGCCACTTTCATCATTAGCAGCTGTGCTAATTTTACGCTATGCTTGAAATGTATTCAATTTTTCTTAGTCTTTCAAGAGAGCAATTTACGGTGCGGTATTTTTCAAAGAAAAATCACCCTGAAGGTATCCACTCGCTCCGGCGGGACGTCACGTCTTGGAGTCGCCGTTGCCAGTCCAAAAAGGAGCACGCCGACAGCAAGCTTCAGCCAAGACATATCGAAAATATGAGATGTGCTCGTACCTCCGACAACAGGGCAGCACGTAAATACTGGTGACAAAGAATAAACCACTTGCTACTTATACTAAAGGCAATATTACGGAAAAAATAAAAAAGAATACCATGGATCTAAAAACGATGCCTAAATCAGCTTTCTAGCAGTATGCTTTTCCGTTTCCTTTCCTATCTACTGCGCTAGCGGATTACTAAGCAGACTGCACATTGTTGACGTGTGCCTCGTCAACATGTCTTCGGCCACATGAGAGGTTGAGGATGATAAAAGTAGCCGTATCAAATGAGCTGCCGAGAGCGCAAATAACTTGATATATGTGCCCTACTTAAGTTCTCTGTTTTTACACATTCTTTTGAAACATTTAGGAAAGCTCCACATAGCGCTTAGCTTAAGCGATTTCGTTCTTTGTATCTATCGCAGACTGTTCATAACCCCACCATTTTATCAGCTAAACGCTCCAGTTCCTTTTCTGATTCCCTGTAATTTATCTTTTTTTTCCAGTTCGTCGCTTGAGCTGCTGTCCAGCCCCGTCAGCAACCGACAACACTAGTGCCGTCTGAGAGAAATCTGCTTTGCTAGGCAGTGAAAAGCACAGTGGTTTCTCCTTGCGGTGGCGTATCACCAACTTGCGCTGGCCGCTACTCCAGTGCCTTGAACCCATCTTCTCCTGGACACGTCTGCCCTGCTTCTTAGTCCTTCTTAGAAGTGCCTCTTTCGAAGCACTGGACTGCCCACAATGGTTGGGTCTCTCACATTCTGCCAAGTAGCGCAGATACAGCAGACTATCTTCATCGTCATGTTTCGATCACAGGCACCACGCCACTCACGTACATCATCACAGATTGATTATTATATTGAACACTCTTTCACTTCAACTACGGTAACATTTACGACAACACAAAGAGAATAATATTTTTGTATTTAACAAGTTAAGTCGCTGTTACTAATTTACCTTAGTGCTGTCTGCATTTCCCCTCACATAGGGGTTACAAGGGCAGTAGCATATCATTTTATAGGCAAGGACAACGCCGTATGCATTGCAGCTTTTAAAATGTAACTTACAAAGGCGAGATTATTCAACCGCCAGGGCACCTATACGCCATAAAGAGAAAGTTTATTGATCAGTGCGCAGCGTCGCGATCCACGTTCATAGTTTTCGGGCATGGCGACAATAGGCCAAGGCAGTTTGCTGTACTCCAAGGTCATGGACAAACAATGGTGTCCCGAAATGCCATAATGACGATAATGGCTTCCACACAGGCATGTTTAAAGGTGACTTCACTGATTGAACAATAAATATTGTATACACATGTTGAATCTTAACAGCAAAAAATCAGATCTTTAAATCAACAATATTACTTTGCGGGATATTGAAAGTGAAAACGCTTCGACCACACGTAACCTAAAGACACGGGTAGAGGCAGTAGACGAAATAGCTTCTTATTTAGTTATAAAATTTCATTTATTTCACATCCTTAATGACGCTATTGTAGGAGTCGGAGAGAAAGTAAATAACAACGATGAACACTCATGAACAAATTTCTGAGAATCACTCATGTTTAAAGAAATGGATACTTCTGGTCCAAGAATCCAAGGAATATAAGGTTGACGGCGAAAAAAATTATACTAATCATGTCAATGTAGGTGAAGCAGTTGCGATGAGAAGTGTGTGGTCACTCCTTGTAAATAAAGGTCTGGCAAATAACTGCCTAGAGTTCCAAGGCGTTGTAGAATTGATTAGAGTGTAAAGAAACTTGACACATGGCATGCTTTACAAGTCTGGCGACACCTAGCAAGGAAAAAAGTTCTACGAAAGAAAATCTCTTCTATATCTTCTGCACACCGTCAACGAGCGCCCGCGAGGTGCATAGTTGGCAGCTAGTTCCGTTCTTTGGATATTTGTGCTGAAGAACTCCTTAAATTGCTCATATCTCTATTCCGCTTTTAATACTCGGCACACGTGCTAGTTTGCTATTTAAACATAAGAGCATACATCAGATGGTAAATGACAACACAATAAAGTACTCTGTAAATGATGACACAATAAAGTACTCTGAGCCCACGACAACCGACAAAATGTCAATAACGATGAAATATAAGCCACCTGATGTGATGAAAAATTGATTTTTCGTGAGACTCGCAATACAGTTTGGCCAAGTTTCCTTGTCTTTCCCTGTTTAATTTCCGAGATAAAGTTGACTGTGTGTTTTTTACTGCAAACTTTCGATCACAAGACACCACAAAACACAATGAATCATTATCAATCGCCTGGTGGGATTGCTGGTATTTCATGCCCTATATGTTTTAGTGCAAAAAAAAGAAAACAGGACGCATTGCTAAAAAAGACACGCCATAATCACGAATTGAATGATGATGGGTAGGCGAAACAGTGGTGTCATCCGGTGTTACCGTAAATCATCCATGACGTTTACCACTCACGCATGTAAATAAGTGCCAAAGCGGAGTACAGATATATTTAATGAGAATTGGTCATAAATGGTATGCTGTTTTGAGTTGTGAATCCCATTTGGCTTCATTGCTACTGCTTTGTGGTATCGTATCTTACGTGAAGTTGGCAAAAAGGAAGTGTATGCACGTTTCCCTGGTTGTTGTTAGTTGTTTTCAGTCATACAAAATACATTGCACAGCTTATAAGACATCATATACTGCAGAAGCCAGTTCTCATCCGTCGTCATCATCGCGAACAGCGTAATTATCACCACGGACTATGGCGCACGCCAACAAACCTACATCGACCTTAGGGTGCGTGCTGCACCCTTGAAAGAAAACTAGCAGTTATTCCGTGTACGAATACATCCAATAAGCTAAGCCCCTCAGAAATGGGATGTCTTTGATCTCGCTGCTGGCTTTCATAAAGGTGGTAGTGGCGGAGAGCTAGTGTTTACAGCATCTGCTGCGCTCGGTGGCGGAAACGACTGAATGAGTGCCTAGGTGGCTCCGCACTTACGCTCCCACTCCTCTTGAGCGCGCGCCTGTTCTCTTGCTCAGCACGCTAGCACAGCACAGGGAGCTTCGACGGCGTAGTGCGGCCTTTCTAAATAATTCTATTGAAAGAACAGAAGTAGGGGGGTCGGGCAGTGATGAGGGGGGGCACAACCCTGAAAGCAGGGCCGCTCAATCTACCAATGCAATGCGGCACACTTCTAGAAAATCGGGGAGAAGGTGACGAGTGCGGATAGATATACCATGAGACGAAAACATTCAATGCCATGATTTTTTTTGAGGGAAGCAGAAATGTGCTTCAAGTTTATCAGTCACATGTTCGCCATTATCCCAATTTGCAGTTACAAAGTATGTTTCTGCAGTGACGCCTCCGCCGAGTGTGGCTGCACACACTTCGCAGCCGTCATCGTCACTACCGTCAAACTGCACATGGATAATTGCTATATTTCCCACCAAGCTTACCAGGTAAAAAAAAATTTAAAAAGTTGCGGGTAATGTAGTTCGAAATTCGCTTGGCTCGTTGTGCTGCGCTTTTTTTTATTTTGAGGTGAGCACTACAAAGTGCTCGCGCCTGCTCTCGGGGCAGCAAAAGCGCTCTCACTATACCGCTGGATCACAATGCTCGTACAGTCGTTCGACCACTGAAACAGTCCGGCCCTGAGGAGAGCACTATCAGCGTGCTGCTGAGTGATCCTGTTCTTTCAATAGTACTCGCCATAAAAAAGGGCGCTATACTTGCACTTGCCGTGCTAGGCTCGAAGCTGGCCGAGCACGAGCCCACTCTTTTACGGCCTGCGCTTCGTGCCTAGTTTCCACCTTTCACCGCTGCTAGTTCATAGCACTGCGGCAGTGCGGCTCACGCTATCTCTAGTTCATAATTTTCGTCATACAGTCACATTACGCCATACCGAGTTTGGTATGAATCCCATTAAGGCGGCAAGATAGATAGATAGATAGATAGATAGATAGATAGATAGATAGATAGATAGATAGATAGATAGATAGATAGATAGATAGATAGATAGATAGATAGATAGATAGATAGATAGATAGATAGATAGATAGATAGATAGATAGATAGATAAATAGATAGATAGATAGAGAGCTACGCTTAATGTCGCCAATTTTCGCTAACAAATGCTTCGTGTTAAAAAAAAGCGCAATGACCCCTCAAGTGCCACCCATGCAAAACGCGGGCAGTCCCCACGCAACAGCGGCGGTGGCCGGACCGGCCGGTGACTGACTGGTGGAGGAGGAAAGAAGAAAATGAACTGATTTGAGGCTATGCTCCTCCTCTTTGTGAAAACGATCTACACAGCACTCGCGTTTTGCTAGCGTAGCATCGCTGTACCAAACATGCCCATTCAAGCAAGAATCGACACGCACATAGAGTTTTATTTTGACCCTGAAATTTTCTCCAGCGGAAGTGAGTCTGTATTTTTGGTAGATTTCTTTCGGCGGTCCTCCGCTGGAGTGGAGTGCTCTGGCGGAGAGTCTGATGGTCACTCCAAATCCGCCAATGAATGACTCTGAAGAGCGCTCTAGTCGCGATAATATATAGAAGAAATAAAACGACAAGGACCTCACAGTTTATTAGCATTCTTTTCTTGCTTTCATCATTTGTCTCCGACAAAGAGATTATGTGGACAGTAGTACGCCATTATAAAAGGCTAAATCACGGCAATGTTCATTGTAATTTTTATATTGTAACTTTTAAACGCGCAGCGCACTGATTCATCGGTTAGAGGGATTACACTATTCAGTATAACTTTATTGATCATTGGGTCACATTGTGGTCTGCCTTTAGCAATTGAACAGCGGAGAAAAACATACAATACGCGTTCCGACAGCAGAAAAGCCAACCCAGTTGTACTGGCCATAACAGTGGGCAATAACAGGCCCAAGCAGGGGTGTGAATTGAAACAAAATAAACCAGGAAACAAAATTACCTTGAGGCACACTATGGCAGGTGACGATAGGGTGTGAATTAAAACTGCAGTTCACTAAAGAGAACCTGCCAAAAGAAATGCAATTCATTAGTTGCTTAATATTCGCAGAGGCATAAGCAGATACTGAAACGGGAAACGAGGAGGTGTGGTAGCATTTCATAAAAAATAACTTGCATTTTGAAACTGTGACAGAGTTTTCAGTTGTAAATCCACACTACGAATCCCTCATGATGAAGTGCCACCACACTGTAATTGTGCTAATTTACAGGCCACTCTCTTGTGCTATAGAAGTCTTTTTTAACTTTTTAGAACGTGTGCTGGGTTTTTGTTCTGACCTCGGTCTGGCTATTGTTATTACGCGCTTTTTCAACATTAATACGATGTCTCTAGAACGCAACAAACAAGTTCTTCTTGATCCATTTCTCTCTTATGGCCTTGAAATTGTAATTGATGTACCGACAAGAGTAAAAGGTGTCTCCGAAACTTTCATTGACTTATGCTTTATCCCACGAACGAATGTCATAGAAGCTGGTGTTTTCCTATCTGATGTAAGCTATCACACGCCGATTTTTGTCTTTTTCAACCCTCATTTAAAAACTCATAGAATGCATGCCAATAAAGCTTTTAAACTTTGAAGGATTAACAAAAGCAATATTGCTGCTTTTCAAACGTATGTTAGGGAAACCTCATGGTCCCATCTGTATCAATTAACGAATTCTGTCATTGCTTACATATATTTTATCAATCACGTTAAAAAACTATATGATGAAGCATTTCCTGTAACAACCATGAAGCAGAACAAGAAATGTAGAAAACCTTCGATTACTACGTTGCTTCTGAAAAATGAAGAAACGGGACAAACTTTTTAGTCAATTCATTAAAACTAGACAAGCTCAACACCTAACTATTTATAAACTGAATATAATAAATTAGAAACACTAACTAACTAATAACTGAATATAAAGAATTAACTGAATAAAAAATTAACTATTTGAATATAAAAAATTAGAAACAAACTAGGCCGTGAGATCAAAGATTAAGAAAATTTTATTTCGAAAGAAATTTCAAAAACATTCTCAATGACCCCAAACGTGTGTAGAAAACATTAAAAAGCCTACTGCCGCAAAAAGAACAAATGAGCGTCTCTGAAATATTAGAGAACGATACAAGTTATACCGGTATATCTTTGGCTAATAGGTTTAATGAACACTTTCTAAAATGTGGAGCATCGATACGTGATAATTATGACAGGCATAACTACAGGTCATACATTGAGCATAACTCTTTAAAGTCCCTTTTTATGGAACCAACCAAAGAATATGAAACTAAATGCCAAATATTAAAGTTAAAGAATGCATCTGCTTGTGGCGAAGATGAGATGAAAGCTGAGCCGATAAAAGCAGTTGTCGACAGTATCAGCGATCCTCTATCACATATATGCAACCTCATTTTGGCTACACGCATGTTCCCTGATAAACTAAAAATCGCTAGAATAACATTTATCTATAAGAGAGGCGACAAAAATGATATGAACAATTACAGGCCAATCTCGACATTACCATTATTTTCAAAAGTTTTTGAACAAATGATTAATGTAGGAATCATAAATTTCTGCTCTAAAAATGATGTACTTACAGGCAATCAATACGGCTTTCAGAAAAAGAAGTCAAGTGAATGGCTCTTTTAGGTATCAAAAAAAAAATACTTCAAAATTTCGAAGACAAAAAGAATACTTTAGGAATATTTCTTGATTTTAAAAAGGCATTTGATTCTATTAAGTATAATATCTTATTTAAAAAGTTAAGCGATTATGGCGTTAGGGGACTTGCTCTCGATCTTATACGTAGTTATTTGACAAACCGCTACCAGTGCAAGACACCAATCATTCAAAATCAGTTCTGGGGGCAATTAAATACGGGGTTCCTGAGGGTTTCATCCTAGGACCACTTCTTTTCTTATTATTTATAAATGATATAGTGAATATTGCGTTGACGCCAGATATCATTCTTCACGCCGACGACACAAATGTTTTTTTTTCAGATTAGCATCTTTATATGCTTCAATTGCAGGCTAGTAAATGGCTCAACAATTTGGCTGAGCGGCTAAATGTAAATAAACTCGAACTAAATAGCAAAAAAAACTAAATATATAATTTTTCGCTCCAGAAACAAGACTATCGTGAATGACGTACACTTGAAATTCTGTGGCGAGAACATCGAGCGTGTAAGAATACATAAATTTCTCGGTGTTCTTTTTGAAGAAAACCTCAGTTGGTATCCTCCTGTCGATAACCTCACAAGACGCATCTCACGTTCAATAGGTATTATAAGTGGAGCAAAGCAATTTTTTCCCCGGTGGGTGAAAATTCAGCTATATTACACACTTATTGATTCTCATTTACAATACTGTCTTCTTGTGTGGGGAACACCAACAAAAAGTAATCTTAGAAAGATGCATATTCTACAAAAACGTATTTTGCGAGTTATTGAAGATGTGCCATATATAACTCCCTCCGGTCCACTTTTTAAAGCAAATACCATACTAACAATGCAACACACACTAAAGGAAAAGCTAGGCATTGCAATATTTCAGAAAATAAAGTCTTGTCAGGACAGCTTTATTTACAATTCCTGGGAAGGGACATACTTACGAAACTAGAAAAATTGTATATGATAAAGGTTTTATACGAACAAACTACAGCATGCGAAAACAATCTTAGGCTATCGCATATTTCTTAAATCATCACCCTGCCGTCCTAAACTTGGTACAGGAAACAACCCTCATGAAATGCTTCAAAAAAGTTGACTTCATACCTCATTTCTAAACAAGAATAATTGTTTTTTTGCCTTGCTGCAGTCTATACTGTACATACACTCAGAAAACCTATCCGTTTTATGAGTATATGGAACAATGTTTATATCTATAGAATCTTGTATATGTTTTGCCTAACGATGTATAGTATATGTAATCATTTGTATGTGTTTTTGATTTTCTTATTGTCACTGTTGTTTGAGTCATGTGTGTCTAGAAAGAGGTGTGACACTCAGTCAGGTACTCGTGCTTTTTTGTCACACCTCCCAGACAGGACAATTGGACACAATATTTGTCTTTGTCTTTGTCCGAATAACATTTGATTTGATTTTGATTTGATTCGCGTTTCCCTGTCCGTTAAAAAATAGCAACGTTCCTCGTTTTTGTGGTGAATAAAACTTCAAGCAACTTATAATAATTGGTCTAAGTGAAGGTGCTCAACACCTAGCAAAATTCACTCGCAACATGGTTTTACTCACTTACCGCAAGGCCTTATGAGAAAAAGTAACGGAAGAAATAAATCGTCGCCATGCGTTGGTAAGACGAGCCGCTCCAAGATTGTGCGAGTTGATGCGCCGCTCTAAATTCTCAACTTTTCGATCTTCCTTATCGGCACTCGTTAAACGTACTCGATCACGTTGACACTGGTAAACAACGAAACTTGCTGTAGCCTAAGCATATGTAAGTTCGGTTCTACCACCGTGCAACCGCACTTCACTCGAACATTTTGTAGTTATTATTTATAGGAACAACACTGCGGCAATCGTTGACTTAAGAAAGAAGAAGCAGTGATTTCAACGTTGAACTTGTAACAAAAAAGTTGGATGTTCACCACGAAATCCACCTCATACCTGGGCCGTGCCTATTGCATTGTGGGAGCTTCGCGTCCGAGCCGTGAGACGTCGCCACAATTGAAACGACGATAGCGCACCACCGGCAATGGCAAACGAACGCCATCTAAGCCTTTTTTTGACAATTTTACTTATAAAACTTAAGAACCGTGAGCTTAAAAAGAAACGTTTCTCACTTATTTTAGGCCTTCAGAAGCATGCGTGTGCGAACGCCTGGAAAATTGAAAAGTGACGCACTTTAGGTGGCAGCGCGGGCCAGAAAACGAACAGTCATGACGCACTGCTCGAGAAAGGCACGCGGATATGTTGTTGATATTAATTACAGAAAGTTTGCCGAATACTGTCAACAAGGTGTTATGACATCTTCAGCTACAAAAGTGCTGGCACGTTATCAATATACCTTTACTTACTGCAGCGAACGTTTCATGGAGTGCATTAGATATATCAGCCAGTGCTGGACAGCTTCTGTGCTGTGGCCATCTGCAGTGGAGCTATGCGTAGTACATACCTTGTTTGCACATGAACGCTGATGTACGCATATTTTTCACTGCTGTACATGATAAAACGTTTCTAAATGACATTTCTTTCATGTATTTTATCATTTACTTGCAATAAAAAATTCATTGCCACAAGTTCGTGTGATTAGCGTTGTCGTTTCGCTCGGCCTGTATACGGTACCACTCATGTACTAAAGTAAGTATGCAAGCTACTTGTGAGCTTCTAGTAAGTAGTTGACTGCATTGTACTATATGCAAACGAGATAAATTTATACAGGGAGCTCCTCCAATGAGCGGGGGACAGCCATGACGCACAAGTAGACGACGACGGTGTCGTCTGCTATGCGAAGGGCCAGCCGCCATATCAACACGCCCTGGTGCTTTGAAACTCATTTCATTTTATGCAGAACTATATAATATACAAACAATACTTTTAGTTATAATTTGTTCAAAAAGCTATTTCAGTGCAGAAGATAATAGAAACTTGTTCAGTTGTCAGTAAAATAGTAATTTTCTAATATTTGCACAACTGCTGCCGCAATCCAGACGGTGCTATAAACTTGTCTAACTTTCGTCCCTATTGGTTCTATGGACATGTCACTCCACTGCCTGGGCTCTGCTACACTTGTCTGTGCGAAGATCCTGTCATATTCACCGGCTGGACGATTCACTCCACCTAGACAGCACCACTGACGGATAGCTTCCCTCGCAGTACAGGTGATCACATGTCTCCTCGGCGACCCTTTTCAAAACAACGTCACTGCTCCCATGGCGTTATGTATTGGTAATTTTCAACATTCTGACGGACCGCACTGCATAAAAACACATCTCCTCTGGTCGAGCGAACCATGCTGGGCCTTGAGCAACAAAATTCAATAACAGATCCTCTACTGACTCACCCCTTGTGCCTACGTCGCCGCGCGCTTGTGCACTCGCTTGGCAACCAGGAAAGTTTTTTTTCTTGATTCGTGTATGCATAGCACAGCAAAACCTGATGGGAAAGAACCACATTCTTCTTATACATTTGTCTGTGGAATCAGATGGTGTCACTTCAATTTCTCGAGTTCTCCCATCTTGCGCGGTGTTACGGTTCGGAGGTTAGGAGAATCCTACCCGTGCCGCCAGTTTGTTGGGATCGGGTTCAGCCGGTTTCAACTGGTAACTGACCCTCGTCACCAGACCAATCGTTTGCATTCATGTGATGAAATCTTGCAAAACAGATGAAGGTTTATTTACATCTCATGAGGATAAAGAAGAAGAAGAGAAGAGGCCGAGAGTAACGTACAACAGTCGTCGGCCTATATAGCGAGCCGGCGGACAAACCTAAGACAACCGGTGTCCGCAGCTTCCACCAATCGGATGACTCGACGACCCGATGCGGAGGATGAGAGTCCGACATGGTAAAAGAGGAGGAAAGAGCACTGTTGACTTCCATAGGTGCTCTCGCGAATCAAGAATGGCTTCCCAATGGCTTTGTGCATGCATTGCTCGTCGCACTCTCTTAGCCTTTATTTGACTGACGCCTCGGCTGTCCAAAACATAGGTCGCGCCTTTTATACAATTATTTAAGTGTGCACTTTTTTGGATGTCACTCAAAAGTTCAGCTTTCCTCGAAAACATCTAGAGCAATGCCATTCGGCCGGCTGCGCCGATATTGTGAAACAAGGTAGGTGAAACATTATGATTCTGTAGTGTAGTTGGGAGAACCACTTTCCGAGATAGTTCATTCAATTGAAGAGTTCATGGACACTTTCCGTGGCATAGTGACAGTGTCCGCCGCTCATTGCCTTCATCATCGAATCTGTTTGCTCAACTTTTTTGTGTGCCTCATTGTTAGTGAGACATTCCGAGGCCTCACACGCCGTTTGTCTTTGTATCTGCAGAGCCCATATATGAAAACGAGCGTCGCCTTGAAGCAGGTTTACTTGGTGCTGACTAAGCTGGAAGAAAGAGGAACTAGCGCAGGGGCAGAATTTCACATAATAATTTTACTGCACAGACGAAGTGCGAAATTCCACGAGTCAGAGGAAGAAAGAGATATCGGGCGAACTATGATTGTAGTTCGGCAGAAGACTACTACAGCCAAGCCTTGTTTATTCCGTACATAGTTGACCTGAAAGATTCCCTCAAGCGGCACTTTGCAAACCATCGAAAACTGCAAAAATTGCAATTTGTATTGCGAAAGCACACGTTCAAAGGAAAATTTGAATCTCTGCAGCCAGCTTTCAATTATTTCTTGAAAATATGACACTAGCTCATATCTTTACACTAGCAGGTGAATGAGAAATATGAAAAACTAAATGGTAAGCCATTGACGAGGACGAGTTTCTCGCTAAACGAAGGACAATTTAGCTGAATTTGACAAAAATTAACCTTGTTCCGGAACATTCACACACTCCTTAATATATATTGGCGATGCTCCCAGTAAGCACTGCTGCTGCAAAGCGCAGCTTCTCGACACTGGAAAAAGTAAAAACGTACTTCAGGAACCGGATGACTGAGAAGCGGCTTGATGGTTTTACCCTAATGGCCCCACTGCGGTGGTTTAGTGGCTAAGGTACTCGGCTGCTGACTCTCAAGTCGCGGGATCGAATCCCGGCTTCGTCGGCTGCGTTTCCGATGGAGGCAGATTGTAGGCCCGTGTGCTCAGATTTGGGTGCACGTTAAAGAACCCCAGGTGGTCTAAATTTCCGGAGCCCTCCACTACGGCGTCTCTCATAATCATATGGTGGTTTTGGAACGTTAAACCGCACATATCAATCGAATCAATCATATTACCCTAATGTCCATTCACTGCATGCAAGTCGGTTTCGATGAAGTTTTCACTGTTTATGGCGAAAGTGTGATGCATAAAAATTGTAGCATGAACCATTCTCTTAGGCCAAGGCCACGTACTTGTTTGCTTTTTTTCCTTCCTAATAGACCATAACAATATGATGAAAGCACTGGAAGGTCACTCGTCAGAATTACTTGCTAAAACAAACAAATTATCAGGGAAGCATTCGTATTTGAGTTATTTGTTGCGTGATAAATTGTTCGAATGAGAGCTCCGACAGAGTGAACACCCTATGCTTTTTTTTCGCTTTTCCCTCGCATGCGTAAAAGGATGAGTGGTTCCTTTGCATCCCTGCTCTTTTTTTTTTCTTTTTGCCACTTGTTTTCCTGTTTCTCACTCTAATTGGCCGGTTGGTTCATATTTGTATGAATGCATACTTTCTGGTGCACACGCACTTACTCTACTGTAGTGTCCAATTTTCTTTACCATCCCTTGCTCTTTTGCTGCATTTTGCTTTGTTTTGAATTTTTAATAAAAGATAAGCACATTATACATGCCCGACAACCTCCTTTCTGTTAGCCATGAAAAGGCATTCCTTTAAACAATTAGGCGTTTGGACCCCCACGCCTCCCCACTGAAAAATTGTCCTGTATACCTGCTTCGCTAGCTCTGTGTTCGCTGTCTCTGCTTCTGTACCTCAGTTTTCTTCCTTTTTCGACGCTTTAGTGACTTTCATCAAGTCGAATTATCAACCAACTTGCACAATAGCAACACCCATGGGCACATGAACAAAACACCTTGTTTTTCTTATGCTAGT
>WOVY01005887.1:0-53834 GCA_013436015.1 Rhipicephalus annulatus | reverse complement strand
ATATATATATATATATATATATATATATATATATATGGAAACCAAGTGTATACTTAAGAGCTAGTTTTACGTGTTTTTACACAAAAAATGGCAAGCATATCCACGGAGTGAATGATGGAGAGTGGGGCGAAGCATTCGTCCGTCCATGCGTCCGTCTGTGTGACCGTCCAGGCGTCTGTTTGGTGCGCCCGTCCCTGCGTTCTTTCGTGCATCCGCCCCTGCGTCCGTTCATGCGTCCATTCATGCATGTTTGTGTGTCCGTTCGTTCATCTATTCAACACTCCAAGTCCCACCATCTCGCATCTTTTTATCATATGTTCCCCATATAGAAGCACCGCCATCCAGCGGACATTCCAAAGACTAAACGAGAGGTGGCACACGCACACTTTCTTACGGCCTGCGCTTTGGGTCCACTTCCCACCTTTAACCACCTCGAGTTCATGGTATATTCTAGTTTACTGTATTCATGGCACTGCGACCAAACGCTCGCTAAACCTTTCGAAAGCCAAGGAGGTTACGCCCAGCGAGTATAACGTAGCAACCTTTCTCTGTCAGATAGGGCTCAATTTACATGCCAATGGCTGCTAATGAGAAATGAGAGACAGGAGAATTCGGCTTTTACTTTCTTACGGCTTGCGCTTCGTATCTACTTCTCATTTTTAACCACCTTGAGTTCATTCACAGGTATATACAAGTTCATTGTATTCATGGCACTGCAGCTCAACGCTCGCTAAACCTTTCTAGAGCTAAGGAGGTTACACCCAGCGAGTATAATGTAGCATCCCTTTCTTGTCCGATAGTGCTCAATGTACATGCCAATGGCTGCTAATGGGGATCGCAGCGTGCGCGTTGACTAAAAGCCGAATGCTCATGTCTCTCATTCCCCATTACCAGCCATTGGCGTGTACATTGAGCACTATTTTTTATTGTTAAACAACGCAAAGAAGAAATCTCTCACTGGCACCACCTTGGAGGTCAAGTGTTATACCTATTTCGGGTATGTGCCACTGGTGGTTACATACGAGGGACGCCCAAGCCACGCCATAAGGAGCTTCGCCCCTAATATTAATGAGATCTAACAGACAATAATGCCAAGGAAGGTATAGGCGAAGTTATTAGGCCAAATGTAATGTAAATGAGAAGAAAGAAAAGTGGTTGAAAAGATAACTTGCCGTGGGCAGGATCCGAACCTGCGACCTTCGAATGGCCTGATAACTTCGCCTATACCTTCCTTGGCATTATTGTCTGTTAGATCTCATATATATATATATATATATATATATATATATATATATATATACTTTGTGACAGCAGCTTTTTTAGCGTGTAGCGCATCAAGCTGCCAAACTCGAGGATGCGGGTTCGAGTACCGGGTCTGGCGGTTGTATATTGAGGGAGGCAAAGTGCAAAGAACATTCGCACGGCTGCATTTCGTTATGAAAAGCACCGATTGCACAAAATCAAACCGGTGTGACCCTATTACGGCGTGCCCCGTAAATATGTCATGATTGTGGCGTCTAATACACTTGTAATTATGAGTAATTATGAATTAAAATAAAAGGACTAGCCCAGTTCAAGCATAGTACGCTCCACTGCACCGTATACGTAAGCGTTATAGCATTCAGGCGCCACCAATACGGTGCGGTGGTCGAACCAGCGACTTCGTGCTCAGGAAGCGCATGCCATTACTGATGAGTGTGATGACATACACTTCTAAGCATACAAGAATTGTTTCGAGCCTGCCTGTGTACGTAAGCGTTGCGTAGACACTTTCAATGAGGTATTTTACCAGATTACGTTGTTACGATTCGAAAATACGAAACAGTATTACGGCACACTCGCTGGTTACGGTCTAGCTCGTTGCGTTTTTGCCGCTCCTCCTTCTATATACTGAAGGCACATCGACACCACACATTTTTTCCCAAACCAGTGTGCGGTTTAGAAGCCTCATTTTTGCCTGTCCTGCTGCGAATTGTTACAGAGAAACTGCCGTTAGGGTGGAGGGCACTATTCACGGGAAATGAGAAGCGCTGCGGTGTAATGCCATATCGTCTTTCGGCGACTTCTCAAATGACTCCAATTTCCCCACCCTTGCCGTCCAGGCCGGATGAAACCCATAACAAAACGCATCCTTTATCGCATCCAAACCGCGCCTATGCGGTTCCGATCCGAACTATCTGTGAACTCTGATCCCAAACTGCAGCCCGTATTCAAACTTTCTCGTCTGTAGGGAATCGGTTTCATCGCAGAGAACGGCCCTTTTAACGCTCCTTAAAACACTCCTGAAAAAAAAAGGAGGGGGGGGAGGGGGTGCAAGCACGCTCCATAGATCACCACACGCGCACATATATACTTCCGCGGCCATATTTTCGAAGTTAACGAGCGCTCGCGTACACTGAGAGAACGCCCACGGCGTTGTGCCAAAAACGAAGAGAAACGCTGAACACTATACAACGCGTACAGAGCCCAACAAACCCTTCTGGGGATTCCCAGCGAATAACGAAGAATAACGCAAAAGGCGAGCCAACCTCGCGGGACGTTTTGCTAATCTCGGCCGACAGCCAACAACGTTGGAAAGCCATTTGTCTTCGCATCCGATCTCCTGTATACGGCTAATCCAGCCGCTCCAATCGGCTCTCGATGTGCGTACGGGGTTAATTCCTTAAAACCCTCGTCTCTTCGGCCTTGCCGCTTTCGTACGGGACACGGGCCGCCGTATCCCGAAATCCATTCCCGCGCGTTCCACTTCAGGTGCGTTGTAAACGCAGCTGAAAAACTAAAGAAGAGGTAAACCAACCGGGTGAATGGGAAGGGGGGGGGGGGATATTTAGCGAAACTCGACGAAACCAAGCCGACGGTTCGCTTTATACCGGCCACGCGTACATCCCACGCGTTCTCTTCGCGGCTGCGTAAACTCGGTACAGTGCACGAGCTCGCGCACGTCTTCGTATCCTATAGCGCCCGTTTTGTACTGTTCGGTGTACAGTCCGCAACGATCGCTCTACCGAAAGCGCACGTACGTGGGCACGCAGTGGAAGAAGAACGCGCGGCGCGAATGTTCATCGCTCTCCTTCCACACCACATACGAAGATGAGGAAGCGCAGCCCGTGCACAGAAGCAGCGCGAGCGAATGTCCGCGGCGACGAAGAGGAAGGAATGAAAAGGAAAAGAAATGGAATAGAGCCACAGAAGAAGGCGAAGGTCCGCATGGCTCATTAGGCCGCCAGATTAATGACGCTTCCGTTAATTAATTTCCGCGCCACCCCCCCCTTCCGTTCCACCACCCGCAACCAACGCCATTCGAGCCCACTGTGTTGCGTCTTTTTTTTCTTTTTGCTTTTCTTCTCATGATTGCGCATACGCGGACGATACACGCTGACTCCCGCTTTGAACTCCTCGCGCGATGCGATGGCCCCCGCAAGCGCGCTTTGCCGCATCCTTTTGTTCTTTCATCATTTTTCCTTGGCGCGAGGATGTATGGCATCGCACGCGAACTCTTCAGTTGCGGATGATGTAGGGTCCGCGCCTAATTTAAACCAGACGAACTTATTGAGCGAGCATCGCCGATGAACAAAAACTCTGGCACGCGAACTTCCCTTTGAACCACATTCGTCACGCCCAGAGCGAAACGTGGAACGTGATTGTGCACTTCAAGTATTCTCTTTATGCAATGACTCTCTAGGCACACATTGAACTAGCAATGCTGCATATTTAAGACGAAGGAAGTTCGCTAGTCGAAGCAATATCAGATAGTCGGGCGCTAGTCGAAGCAAAGCGCCCGGGCGACTGCCACGTCGACGCGAGAGGCATTGTCACGAAGCCGTGCTCCTGAAATTGATCGGTGAGCTCTGCAACACTCTTGCGCGAAATCGTCACCAGAGAAGCCAATCGGCGGAAGGGGCAACAACACGAGTCATGTGCGGGTGACGGCCATGGTGTAGGTCAGTGGCTACAACGCCCGGCTGCTGATCCCGAAGGTCGAGGATTCGATCCCTGCCGCAGCGGTGGCGTTTCGACGGAGGCGAAATACTATAGAGACGCTGTGCGATGAGAGTGCACGTTAAGGAACATCGGCATGGTCGAAATTTTGGGAGCCCACCAACAGCGCGTTCCTCAAAATATCGTGGTTTTTTTAGCGCAATAGCCCAGAAAGTATTATTACTTTATATGGATAATTTAATGCTTGTGCACTTTGTCACAATCATACGAAGTAAACGGAAAATGAAATGAAAACAAGTGACTACAACGACGAAAACACTTAACTTGAGTTATCTCCGCTGGGTAGCTCATAAATAGAGAAGGAAAGGAGTAATGAAAAACAGCAGGCAGGTAGCAGCCGTATAGCAAAGTTCTTTTCTATCTCTCTCTCTCTCTTTTTTTTTTCTTTAGTGTGCGTGCGGTGCTACCACGCTGAGTTACCGTAATGGCTGTTTCCCCATACGATTTCTCGTATACTTGTGCACGTGAGTAGTAAATCTAAGCCTGGGAGTGTTAGCCAATGCCACCACCCACCGCCATTTTCGTAGATGTAAAATATATCCTGTAGACCGCAGGTCACGTAGTACGTACCACGCTAACTTTTATATGGGTTAACGCGGCTGACCGAATAAAACATCGAGCGCTACCTGAAACCTTCAAAGCTGACAGTGCTTCTTAAAAAAATAAAAAAAGCAGCAAGTAAGAAGCTTATTGCTATTTTTACTGAGTTTGCTTCGAGTTATATGTTGTATATATACTCTCACTTGCGATTTCTCCATCCCTGGTTCTTGCTCTCTCGTTTGCGTTAGAGTCGGACGAAACATCCAGAGAAAAACAAAACAAAAACGAGGCGCAGCAACAATACCGCGGTCACGGACACGCGCGTTCGTGCGTGCGCACAATAAAACCGCTCGGTTCGCGTGAAACCCGCACAAGAAACCCGCGCAGTCGGCCGTCAAAAGACCCGGCGTTCTTGGCCAACCCGACGAGACGGAGAAGGGTTTCTCTATCTACCGCACCACGACGGCGGAATCTGGTTGTTCGCCGTGCGCAGCTACACACAGCACGCGGGAGAGACGCTTGGCTCGTCGATTGCCAGCTGCGCCGCATGCCGTCGCGTAAATCCCCCTTAGGAAGAAACCAGCATGCAATGAAGAAGGCGAGGAACAAGAAGCACTGGCGTGGCTGAAGAAGTGCGCGATGGGGAGTGTGCGCATCGTTATACGAGCGGATCGAGGGAGCCGGACAAGAATACCTAATTGGATCGCCCGGCGGCTGCCCACGTATTCTATACGTCCCTGGGTCACTGCGGCGATGCAGGTATCGGCGGCGGCAGCAACGGCACGGTACACTACAATTCGCCGACACGAATCTCCCCCATGCTCACCATCGTTTGGTGAAGCAAATAAAATATTAAACGGGTCCCGTTTACCCTGCGGAAGTCCGGGCGTATGCAACAGTTTCGACGCTTTCGATATACTCGAAGTTGGTGCGCTGTGCCCGTCGCTTGAAACTTAAATATTACATTTGAGTTGAGCTAGAAGCACGGGATTAACGAAGACGCGAGAAAATCTCAAATGAAGAGAGGAGTGACACCAAATAATTTCGTTTCGTAACACTCTGATATCTCATTGGTTAGTTAAGGCAGAGTGATAAGTTCTGCAGGAGCTCCAATACAGATCGGCCGCTCCAAGGAAAATAATTTTATTTTCTCAGTACCAAACACGCCTGTCCGTAACGATTCGAAATAAACAACGCGTGAATGAAGCTTCAAGATTAAATTATACTTTACAAGGATGCACGCACAAGTCCAACTTGTGAAAAACCACACCCACCAAAACAGAATGGAAGCTGGCATCGTTAGGTATCCGGAATATTTAGGTTTGATCCAAGTAAGTCTATTCACATTGTGCTGCTAGAATTTCAGTTCACTCACTAGGATGACACTTAATATTGATGCAAGCGTGCTTAGGCTGCGTGCACAGTGTTCTGTTCTTTGTTCTTCTTTTTCTGCTTCCTTCAAACAAAGCACTCAGGTGTCAGTCGGCGCTCTTGTTGTCAAGTATTCTTCTCTGTTGTTCGCCTTTTGCGCTGCTTCAAAATTAGTTGCTCTAAAGTTTAACATACCCGCCAAGAAGAGCACTTCCGACGTGCGCGCTCCGCGCAACAGCGGCGGGTGCTGCGCTACTACGCAAGCCGCCCGACGCATTAATCATGGTCGTTCTATTATAGCAATCAGCTATACGAGCCACCGGGACAGCCAGTCAGCACAAAGCGGCAGGCGCCGCAGTTTCATCAACCTAAGACAAAAAGGTACATGGGCAAACAATGAGAATAACCACAGCGTTAAGAACAAAGAAGGGTAGAATAAGCTACGTACACTTCACAGAGTCATCAATATGATTTGATTGATATGTGGGTTTTAACGTTTCAAAACCACCATATGATTACGAGAGACGCCGTAGTGGAGGGCTCCGGAAATTTTGACCACCTGGGGTTCTTTAACGTGTACCCAAATCTGAGTACACGGGCCTACAGCATTTCCGCCTCCATCGGAAATGCAGCCGCCACAGCCAGGATTCGAACCCGCGACCTGCGGGTCAGCAGCCGAGTACCTTAGCCACTAGACCACCGTGGCGGGGCTCACAGAGTCATTAGGTGGATGCAAGAGATCGCCAGGTGTATACTAGCGAAGACTCCCATTCCAATGGAAAGCGCCAATTTATCGAAAAGAAGGACTGGCGAGGAGGGGGAGGTTGAAGACACGGTATAGCGCCTAACGCGCGTCTAGCTCCGACCATGCACCCACATACCTCTTAAGGAGGCCTCGAAGAGGACGGACGATAATGCGGAATAAAGTGATGGCAAGCGAAGGGAACGAAACTTAACCGAAACTCGATGACACAAGCGCGGCGGCGACGTAATTCACGAAGGAGCCAGGAAGTGGAAAAGAAGAGAGGGGGGGGGCTTTGGATGCGCATAATGGGACGATTAAAGGGAAAAACTCAACCACCCTCGTATGGGCGAGAGACAAATAATGAGAGAGGGGAAGAGACTTTCGGTGAAGACAAGAGGAAAGTAAGGGGGCACAGCTCCGTGCACGACTCGAAGAGGAGATAACGACCTCGGAAGTTGTTTAAGCGGCCCATTATTTCATTATAACAAGCCGGGCGAGAACAGCGGGCTCCGAGCGCGCTTTTAAAAACAGCCGATATGGAAAAAAAGAGGCGAGCATAACATACCCACGCAATAAAATGTAATTACAAAAAAGGTCCAGGAGCACGTGACCACGAGCGAACGATAGGCGCGAAGTGATGTCCGCGCGCTTCCGTGTATGTGCGTGCGTGCGCGTCAGCGCGGGAGAGAGAGAAAGAGAGAAAGAGAGAGTCCAACAATCATTATCGGGGCTGTCTCGCCGACCGTGCATTGGTTTTATTGTCCACTTGGCTCTTTCTTCGCTGTGTCCGGCCTTGATTCGCGTTGTACATTTTCGAAGCCACCATATGATGATTTTCTTTCCTTTTCTTCTTTTTTTTTTCTTCGGCGAACACACGAGGCCATTATAATCCTCCGTAGCAACGAAATCTGTACTTCACCCCCTATACGGCCGCGCTATAAAAGACTTCTATAAGTTAACAAAGTCACTCTGAAAAAACATTTTTTTTTTTCGCGGAACAGTATTAACAAAGACGGCGGACCCAGTAGGTAGGTGCAGAATATCGCGTAAGGGGTGGCTTATCACGCCTTAGACCTATACAGTACAGAGGGCGTCGAGAAAGCTAAAGTTTGACGAAGCGGTGAAAAGTCAGCTAGGAATAACTCTGACAAATCAACACTTGAAAGAAAAGCAGACAGGAAACGATGGTCGAAGCTGATTATCGAATTAACGGCTACGGAGATGAATGGCGGCACATTTTGATAAGAAGCGCAAAAGCTTCAATGAAAACTGACGTTCCAAGTCGAGGCAAACGAAAAAAAGACGGCGAAAAAAAAATGATGCTAAGGTTCTGGCCATATTCTTCGCAACGTTAAGAAGCGAAGGCCTGCAGCGAGTAGCATTTCCGCTACGTGGAGTGTGCTAACCGCTGAAAACTTCGCTTATGCTTCCGTAGTTGCGTGATAAACGGGCTCTTTTGAAACATACACCATGCCCGCACTACTGAAAAGAACGGCGAAGGCGCCAACGCGCCGAAACTTTTTGGCCCCTTAAAGGGGCCATATGACAATCAAAGGGGCCATATGACAATCAATTTTCGAGGACAATATGTGTTGTGCGCGTTAATCTTCGAACTTTCACAAATAAACTGGCAAAGATTGGGCACATTTGGTCGAGCAGTTAGTTTATTATTGAATTTTTTTTTACAAACACGCAGGAGGCAAGAGCGTCGGGAATGATTCACGAGCCGTGACGTAACATACAGCAGGCCTATGCGAGCATCTCCATTGCGGCGAGCAGTACTGTACCGTCGTCAGCTGCGCGTGAAATCGAGATATTTTAACTTTTCTCTGCTTGGCCCTGTAACTAAACGATTTATAGAGGCTGACGCTGTAGTAGAAGACAACAGCACAGCTTTAGCCCTATAGCACAGCTGCTTGCTGCCCGTGACGTCACAGGCGCCCTGGCATAATTGTGCTCTCCGGCGACGGGCGGGATTTGCAGTCGGTTGATTGATTGGTTGATTGATTATTGATTGATTGATTGATTGATTTGTGGAGTTTAACGTACCAAAACCACCATATGATTATGGGAGACGCCGTAGTGGAGGGCTCCGGGAATTTGGACCACCTGGGGTTCTTTAACGTGCACCCAAATCTGAGCACACGGGCCTACAACATTTCCGCCTCCAGTCGGAAATGCAGCCGCCACAGCCGGGATTTCGATCCCGCGACCTGCGGTTCAGAAGCCGAGTACCTTACTAAGACCACCACGGCAGGGGCGATTTGCATTCGGTGACTTACTACGGCTTGTTTCGCGCTTAAACCTACTTTGACGGCCCACTTTTCATATTCGAGTAGGCACAATAGACTCTCTACTTCTAATTTCCGCTGAAAACCACAAATTTCTGCATGACTGTTTCAATCAAGAAACTCGCTAACAGACGCTGCCTGCGTCGGCGTTGCGAGAAGCAGCGTAGGGAAAGATGAGGGGGCGCGCATGCGCAGTGGGCGAGTAAACACCACTGGATGGGATGCCTAGACGAGATAGGGGGAGCGAGCATCGGCGAGCAGGCGCTATGCCATAACCCCTTTAGATGCATGCGTTGTTCTGAAGAGACGTATATTGAACTTAGTATAACTTCAGTGTTGTTACAGATGGACTATGCGACAGTGCAAGTGAATTCATGAATGACCAATTACCGCATCTAAAGCGCACGCATCTGATGCAGGCACGGCACGATGCATTGTCAACGAATGAAAACCTTTTTTTTTTCTTTTGAGTCCGCGGAATCACGTGGTGAACCAAGGGCCACGGCGTGAATAAAAACGACCACTGCCAAAATTTGTCCGATGTAATGAATACATGATTTAGGCACAGCACTTTCTAGCACTCCAAACGTTTTAGACAACTCGCTCGCGCTGACAACGACGATCGATGGTTTTCGATGCAACTTTTTTCCGCATTCTGCCCCAGCTGACGCACGCGCACGTTACATGGGCGTCATCGTACACGCGCATACGACAAATACATAAAGGAAAAACGCGTTGCTAACAGTCGTCGAGCTTTTACTTCGAACCTGAATATAATAGCAACTAATACACCGTGCTTTAAATACGACAATTTCGGGTGAACCCTCGTCTCTATGTGTCACTCAAAGACCACCTATGATCGCGCACTTGTCATGCCCCAGAACATGTATGGTATACCAGTCACGGTTCGACGATTGGTACATGTTCATGTATAAAACAGTGCAACGCAAGAGGAGATCGGGCGAAAATTGTGCTATGCCACACCGGTAGGTAGAGAGGCATGCAGTGTTTTTCAGCTGCTAGAACGACCAAGCACCAACCAACCTGCGCATCTCGTGCGCCGAAGAGAGTACAAGACACCGCCGACGAATCCGAAACACGTAGACGAAGGAAGCGGAAGAGGCGAACCGACCGCCGCACTGCCTTACAGAAAGAAAGTGAATAAAAGCGAAGACCACAAACATCGCAAAAAAAAAAGAACGGCCAAGAAAACCAGAGAGGTGCCAGAGCGTAAAGTATGGACAGAGACGGAGCGGTGGTGTTCTAAGAAATTCAGCAGACCACCCCTTGCACTTCGGAACAACGCGTATACAGAGAGGACCATGCGTCCAGAAGCCGCGGTCTACTGGTCCGTTGGACACTACGCCTCGCCCACCCCCTACGCTACCCCCGCGGGAGACACGAGAGATGGCATGGACGGTGAAAAGGATAGGTGCGTGTGTGGGGGGGGGGGGGGGGAAGTGCCTCAAACGGGGCTGGCATATACGCGGAGATGGTAATGCAAACGCGTCAGTCTGAAAAAGCTGGAGGATCTACATATCACTAGGAGCGGCAGCCACGGGTAAACACAAACAGAGAAGGGAAAGGCCAGAATCCCAGACGCGCACCGGAGCCACCGCGTCGCGAACCACGACTCAAACTGGCTTTTTTCCGAGAGCGGTGATGGACGAGGCGCGGCAAGGCGGCGGCTCAACCGGAATCCCTCCTCGACGCAAGAACGCGCATGCGCATACGCGCCAAAGCTGAGAAGTTGGGCGAGTAAAAAGAAACAGAAGACGCCACCGCCGCGCGCGTATGCTAAGGAGCAACCAGGACGAGATGTATACGCGCGCAACCTGTGGCGGGAATGCGATGGAAGAACGCAAAGCGAGCGAGAAACGACGCGCGGCGGGGAGGCTATTCAATTCACGACGGCCCCGAAAAAAGTTCCCGAAAAGCCGCGATGCTCGCGTATAAGCGTGCCGCAAAGAGCGGTAGCAACCGACATCCAGACGAGTTGCGCAAGAGGCTCCTCGCCTGACCCGCACTCCGATCTGGGAGGCCTCCTACATAATGGCCTCCTACGTGCCGACGCGAGACGCTTCACTCGACGGCCGAGGCAGCGCGGCGGGGAGTCCGTTGCACCCCTGCCATACTCAGAGGCGAAGTCCATCGTCTATATACGAGCCACGAAAGGCGACGGTGGAGCGGTGACGAAACGCCGCCCAGCCGGCACTGTCTGATCCGCTTTTACGGCCACCAAGGAGACGATGTCGACGACGGCTCTGAGACCTATCAGCGGACACTCGTACCGCTGCCACCCTTGGCCTGTGCGGGATATCACCTGACCAACACTCGAACAAAAAACAAGTGGTCGACGGCAACCAATTTGAGCCACCTGAGCAACGAAGCGATGGAAACGCACCCACATTACATAAGCAGCCTCTGGACGTAAAAAGAAAGAACGGCGTTCACAGACGAAGAAAGGACGACGTCGACGCATCGCTCATTCGCTTCGACGCATAGACAAAAAGAAGCGAATCCGCACATCTGCGCGGAAAATATGGTTGCCCCAATGTAAAGGAAGAGAGAGAAGCTACACACGCTCACGCCGCAAGTATGGGCCGAGTCTGAGCACCATGCAGCTGTTAGCGTAGCGCCAGCGTTGAACTCGACGGAAAGCGTGTACAAGCAGGCACCCACCCACCCACACGCGCGGCGCTATCATTTCAAAACTAGCGAGGTCGAGGCATCTCTCTGTTTGACTTGTACGCGTCAGGTATCCAGCATTGCGGAGCGCCTATTGCATTTACGCGACGACTACGGAGATCGCGATCCCCTTCTTGCATTTGGGGTCTATTTCAGGCGCCGCAATAAAGTGTGTACACCCGCTAATAATTTCTCCGCAGAGAGCCGTACGTCCTAAATAGGTAGCCCGCAGCGCTTATACGGCCTTCGTCCCTACGCTAATGAGAACTCACTGAGGCATAAATCAACGAGGCAACCTTTCTTGCTTTTTTTTATTTCGTTATGCGGGAGAGTTACGTAAAAGACCCAGCCGCGTACTGCATGCTAAGTCATGCCTGAACAACACTCCCTTCTCTTTAACGCATAGGGAAGAGGGGCACAAAAAAATACAAATAAACATCGAACTAGAGTCGCCCTAGCAGGCAGTACAAACAACGCATACATTCACTCCTTCTTCCAAACCAGCTTTACGCTTTCAGCGCGCATCGCGTCTCGGCAGCAAAGCGACTGCTGCACCGAAAAGAGGAGCTTCGCAATAACAACGACGACGACAGAAAGTGTCACGAACTAATAACACGCTTTGCGAGGGCGAAAAAAATGCGGCAAAACGCGGGAGCCTCATCCCCGCGCCCACCCAAAGCCTCACTATGTTCGGTTTATGTCGCGATGCGTGCACCAGGGGGGGTCACGAGCAGCAGCGGCAGGTTCTCGTTTTCCGTACACAACTCGCAAACAAACGAACGGCCGCCATCGCGCCGCTGGCCCGTCAAAAACTTGGGACAACGCCGCGCGTCATTTGCATGGACAAGCTGCTGCTGCCGCCACACACGGGGGCGCCCCGGTATAATTAGCCGAATCCGCCCGTGGCTAGAGCCAAAGTTGGCCTAACTAACCGCAAAGCGCGCCGCGCACAACATGGCGCACTGTCAGGGCACGACTGCTAAGCCTCGTCCCCCCCTTCTTTTCGGGCTCGCCCGCAGTCACCGTCTGTGTCGTCCGAATTCACTTTTGCGTGTAATTTGGCCGCACACGAATGGCGAACGCATAAATTAGGGCCGTTATGCAGCGCGGGCGCTTTGCGTATGCATGTGTTCACACGCTCCGCTAAGCCACACAGAACAGCTCACAACTGTTCGATAAGGAAGAGTTAAAAGGAGGAGAAAAAATAACGGTAAAGAGATCGGAAAGAGGAAACAAAGCGGGAAATGTGCAGCCGTCGCACGTGCTGTCCGCTGCATAGCGTTGAAATCCTGCAGATATATTATTGACAGAAATGCAGCGCATTACGGCAACGTCGTCCTCATAAGAGAAGAGTCATTGATCAGTATGTGGGGTTTAACGTCCCAAAACCACCATATATGATTATGGGAGACGCCGTAGTGGAGGGCTCTGGAAATTTCGACCACTTGGGGTTCTTTAACGGGCACCCCAATCTGAGCAAACGGTACTACGAGAAGAGTCGAAGTAGACTTTATAAGTACGTGCTTTTTTTTTTTCTAGCTCGGCTTCTATATAGCGCCTCTCCAGCAAGCGGTAGTCGAATATAACGGTGTGGTGCACGAAACGAATTACGACCTATTCATGTCATTAAACATACAGGAAATGTGAGATATGTATTAATGCGAGAATACGCGATTATGTTTTGACTTTGTATGTACAACTCATTTCGACATTCTAAAGAAAGACGTCTTGATGCACGCACGGACCGAACCTACGACCATCGGCCATCGGTCGGAAAATAATGCGGAGCTCACTCACACTCACTCTAATATGTTTTGCCCCTATGGCTCACTCGACTCCCGACTTTACGAAATTTTCTTCAGCCAGACTCACTCGTACTCAGAGTGACTACATTTTTTTTTTTTCAACCAGACTCGCTCGTAACTGAGCTGACCATATTACAACTGACCCGGACTCGCTCATACTCAAAACACCGAGCTCCGTGCAAGTCTGAGTGAGTTCGAGGGAGGAGAATGAGGGGTGAGTGTGCAGACCTGTACCTTCGAGTAATGCCATTATCCAAAACTGGCAGGCTCAGTCTGCACCAGCGGCCGATTGTGTTTTCGCCCACATTAGCTTATCCCCGTTTCTATCATTAATTACTGCATTTAGCTTGACCCTTAGAGGCGCTATGTGCACAATTGTGCACATCACTCGTTCTTGCTATTCGCATCGAGTAGAGGCTAAGAACGAGCAAAAATATTTCGTACTTTTGATTAATCGAAATTCCTTCCTAATAAATTTCTCTTCATTTAACCTCATTTTGCAATCTACAGGTACATATGGTAACTTTTCTGAAGGCACCAGAACGTTCGACAACTGGTGCGACGTGCCGCCTCCTGCGAGCAATGCGAAAAGAATTTTTCTTTGCTCAACATGGACATCAGTGAAAATGAATTCGCACTATATTCCTTACCTGAGATTTTATTCTGTTTATGCCAAAAGTGAGCATCTATGACTTTAGGGTAAATATATATGCAATTACAACTTAATTACGATGAGTTGCTGTAACACTCAGTAAATGAATGTCTTGAAGTAACGTAGTAGCGATTTTACACATTTACATATATACAGTTCTTCATATGTGGCGTCTGAAAGAGTTAAAAACAGTATACGTATAATGTGCCCTGTGCTTTCCTTGTCTTAATTGACTGTTGGTTTTGTAACGTGGCGTACAACAAAGAAAATGATCCTTTGATTCTTTCCATTCTCTCTGAAACAGCACTGTAATTCGTACTTATGAAACGTTAAACACAAACCATTACACTGTCCACTACCGTCCGCATCGCCGACGGGAGAACTCCTGCTGTGATCGGAATGTGTGCTGCGCGCATCACCATTTTCGGTCATCACTCCTCAGTGCTGCTTGCTGTACTCGAAAATTGCCCGCCGCGCGATCGACTTTCTGCCCGAAAATCGCCCTTGGCATCGACTTTCTGACCACGCACACTTCCCCTATCGACCGCTCCTCAGGACTTCTTAAAACTGGAACTCCCGTTGTTCTCAGATACCAGCTCTGCCGACACACTCCGCCTACGTTCCCTCGAGTTTCTTCGAATTCCGCCGCAAACAGCAGTTCAAGTTCAGCTCCCGCCGTTCCCTCAGGTAACCGATGACGATTAGAGAGTACAGTAAGGTAAACTGAGACACGGGGCAAAATACGACATTTCGACTTAACTACACTCTGTAGCTAATACAAAAAGTACTTTTCTCTCTTTTTTTCTTTTTCAGCGATAAGTGTTAGTCCTTATCTGCTTTTTCATGTGCAAAGGTTGATGATTGTTCATAGCATTCGAGCGAAAAAAAAAAATCACGCGGCTGGTGTCAGTGTGTTCGTGACCCGTCAAAAAAGAGGCGAAATTCTGCTCGGCCAAATTTTCGGATCCATGCATAAAGCTGCGACAGTACATCAACGTATACGTTTATTTTGCCACTTCGTACTACAGCCACATAACATTAAATGTTTGGTTCGTTCGATGCGCGGAGACAAAGTGTTTTTTTTTTTATTCTGGCATGTGAAAGAGGCAAAACGCGACAAAAAGGCACCTAATTGCCTTAGAGTTTCTTATTAATTTAACCACGAACTTACACTCGTTGTGTATTTTTTTTTTCGTTTAGAAGGGTTCGGACATACAAGAGAATATCATATATAGAGCTTCCTGTTAGGAAATCGGCGTGACAAAGCACTGACTGTCGTTCAGTACATGACTCCCTCAATTCACGCTGCATCGATGTATTTCGTGTTCCCAAGGATGCTCCCAAGCGACGCATAATGAAATGGTGGAATGTCCACGTCAAGTCGTTCCCAAACACGTCTTGGAATTAAGTTTTAACGACGTTTCTCCAATACACTAACCGAAAAAACAAGCGCTAGAAATCCCCATCTAGCACAGTTTTAAATGCATTGCTTCACAAAGTTCGGCGGACGAAGTTAAAGGTCATGAAACGCCTGAGCAGTTGTGCATAAAAACGGCAAAAAAAGAGGTGAAGATGCGCCAAAACATCTCTAGCATCTAATTGTTGAATATTCCACTGAGGTGCAAGCATTCAACAAAAAACAACATGATTAGCCCAAAGAAATAATGGTGGTGTTTGATTTGCAAGGATTTTGGGAGCAACACAACAACGCGTTCTGTCTGAAATCTATGCGTGGAGTGGAAGCAGTGGGCTCCTTAAGACTACCTAAGGACCTACAGAGTCCATTGCAAGACTTTCTACTGCAAAAACTGAAGGAATGAAGCTCTTTTTTTTCGCACTGTCTCGTTTAGCCCCACGCAGCATCTGGGTTTGCCCCGCAGGTTGGAGCAAAATGAGACATCTGGAGCATTTCTTTATTTATTTAAAAATGTTTTGAAACATGGCAATATTTATGTAGCATAGTATACCTTTTACTTAAAAGAAAGTTTCTGGATTCATGTTTAATATTAAGGAGTGAACTAAAAATGAATGTTCACTATTTTAAAATTTCTGTCGCATTTGCTACGCTATGTTGTTGAGCCTATTGCTGACGTCGCCATGACGTGCAACGTCCTGCTCTTCAACAAGGTGGTGACGGTATACCAGACAATCGACAACCATTCCCCGCTCTCAATTCTCGATTTCTGCTTCTCAGTGCAAGTTTTTCCTCGAGGGATCACACTTGCGTATCTGACACGACTGGCTGGCCCCGCTTTGACCACAGATTTGCGAGCAGATTTTTCATCAGCAACATCATCGTCACGTTCCTGCAGCGACCACTTCACGCCGATGATGTCCGACTAGCTCTCTTCAGACCAAGTATCAGCTCTACGCCGCGTCCTCGTTGCCTACCAGGACGTCTTCGACTTTGACGGCCGTAATTCGGGCCAGACATCCGTGGTAAGCCATCGCATCGATACAGGTGATGCCCGACCCATTCATAGACGGCCCTACATGTGTCAGCTCCGGAGTGTGCTGTTATAGCTCAGGGGGTGCATAAAATGCTTCGTAATGGAATAATCGAACCCTCTTCTAGTCCCTAGTCCTCTCCCGTTGTACTTGAGAAAAAAAAAGACAATAGCCGGATATTCTGCGTTGCCTACCGCCATCTCAGCCATATTACGAAGAAGGATGTGTACTCTTTCCCTCGTATTGATGACGCCCTGGATTGCTGGCACGGCACCAGATATTTGTCTTCGATAGACCTGCAGGCGCTCAGGATACTGGGAGATCGCTTTAGATGACCAAGACAAAGAGAAAACTGCTTTGTGACTCCTGATGGCCTTATTAGTTTAAAGTAATGCCTTTTTGGCTTATGCAATGCCCCGGCAACTTTCGAGCGCGAGCGCATGGTGGACTCTCTCTGAGGAATAAAGTGGCCCATCTGTCTTAAATACCTGGACGATGCGATTGTTTTTTCTGCTACTTTTGAAGCCCGTCTTAGTCGCCTGGCCACCGTGCTCGATGTTTTCCGACGCCATAACCGCGAACTTAACTAGACGAAATGTCACTTCGGACAATGTCAAATCTGCGTACTCGGCCATCTTCTAAACGCCGCTGGCGTACAACCAGACCCTGGAAAAGTACATGCAGTTCGAGATTTCCCTACACCCCGCTCGGCCAAGGACGTGCGCAGCTTTCTCGGACTGTGCTCCTTTTTCCGTCGTTTTGTCCAGAGCTTCGCCGAAATAGCTTGTCCTCAGACCGGCCTCGTCAAAACGGATGTCGCATTCACCTGGGGCCAGCACCAAGCAAATACCTTTTGATTGATTGATTGATATGTGGGGTTTAACGTCCCAAAACCACCATATGATTATGAGAGACGCCGTAGTGGAGGGCTCCGGAAATTTAGACCACCTGGTGTTCTTTAACGTGCACCCAAATCTGAGCACACGGGCCTACAACATTTCCACCTCCATCAGAAATGCAGCCGCCGCAGCCGGGATTCGAACCCGCGCCCTGCGAGTCAGCAGCCGAGTACCTTAGCCACTAGACCACCACGGCGGGCAGCAAATACCTTCTCGTAGCTCGTTAGTGAACCCCTCACCGATCCACCAGTTGTGGCACACTTCGGACTCTTGTGCTAAAACGGAGGTTCGTAACGATGGCAGTGGCCGCGGCATAGGCGCAGTGTTTGCACAACAACATCGGGTCATCGCAAACGCAAGCCGCCTTTCAACGCCTTCGGAACAAAATTACTCCATCAAAGAACGCGAGTGCTTAGCTCTCGTCTGGGCCATCGCGGAATTCTGACCGTACTTGTATGGCAGACACCTCTCCGTTATTACAGACCATCAGGCTCTTTGCTAGCTCTGATCGCTCAAAGACCCCACGGGACGCCTTGGTCGCTGGGCTTGCAAGAGTACATTCTACAAATCTGAACAATTTCGCACGGATGCTGACTGCTTGTCTCGGCACCCTGTTGATTCCCGTGAAACGACGGAAGATGAACACAAACCGCTCGTTCTCTCAATTACAGACTTCGCCAACATAGCTGATGAACAACGCCGTGACTCATCTTTGCGGCCTATTATAGATGTCCTCCAGTCTCCACAGCCTGCTCATTCCCATAACAACACCTACCTCACACCGCTACAACGCTCGCCCTGACGGTTCTGAGCTTTTGCTCGTTCTTCCTGTGGTTCTCCACTCGGATGTTTTCACCCACCTTCATGATGTACCCAGCACTTCCACCAAGGATGTTACGAGAACGAAACTATGCACGCAGCGTGTACTTAACAAGAAGACGTACAACGCTACCGCAATCCAAGCGTGCTCCGCTGAGCACTTTGCTGGCTTCCTTCTCTGCCACATTTGCCTGTGACAATATTACCGTGATTCGAGACGTGTTTCGCATAGCAGGCGGTGGTCTCAGCACAAAAACAACACGAACTGCACCGCAGAAAAAGCTCGGCCGCCGTCAGACTCAGCGTCTCATCAACACGAAGAGATAGGCTTGACGGTATAGACGGAGACCACCGCGGGCTTGCAACTTTGTATCGATATAGAACACAAATACGGTTGAAGCAATAAGAAGTAGAAGAACATGCACTTGAGAGAGATGTAGAAAAAAAGGAAGCGAAAAACCAGCTATGCAGAAATTCACTCTTCCGTTAACTGACGTCCCCTTTCGGGATGCGCATAATAATGTATAACCACGATAAACCATTCAATTAGCTTGTCAACTTGCGCACAACAGCCCTACGCCCGCGTCCCTGAGGCATTGAATGTATAAGCATGCGTGTGTTAAGCATTCCTACTTTTTTTTTTCAAGTTCATCTTTTCGAGTCTCTTTATTGTTCGATTGCAGCCAAGCACAGAAATAAACTGCAACTTAAGAACAACGGCCCCTGGAGAGCACCCAAGGTCAACTCGTTTCCGCACTAAAGCCTGCAGTGCTGCGCGCTTTCGCAGCCTTAACCGAGTCAAAGACGAGGTTATAGGGTCGAGGGAAACAAACGCTAAAATAAGGAAACCTCTTCCTTGTAGTTAGGTCTACAGGGTCCTTTGCACGAGCGGTAAGTGGATTTCTCGAGCACGCGGAAAAAAACGACAAATTAAAAAACAAAAACAAAAAATGAACTGACAAGCGGATAAGCATGGAAGCGGTGCCTGCTGCCGCCTTATAAACAATCCTCAAGTCGCCGCCGCTTTTCTCATTATCTCCAAACCTTGAAAGGGAGAGTCCACGTGCGCCTCACTCCGAAGGGAGCAAGGAGCAAACAAAGCCAAACGGCCCCGGGGCCAACGCGAAGTGTGCGGGCGTATGCACGTAAGACACCGTAGATTACAAAGAGAGAGAGAGAGAGCCTCGTTCAAGAACAACTGGGAGCCTCGTGCGTATATATAACAAGAGCGAGCGGCACAAACGTCCAGTTTCCCCGCTAGACTTTTGTCTTCCGACTTTGCTTCCGCGCTGCTGCCGCACAACAGGGCAGGCAGGCTGCTGCTGCAACGGGAGAGATGAGGCCCCCCCGAGCCAGGGCCTATTTACCATCTTAAGTGACTCGTGTTCTGCCGACAAACAAGCGTGACGGCACCGGCGAGAAGCGCTGCACACGACAACGAAGGGCGCTAGGGGGCGCAAGCGGCCGCTTCTGTTGCCGCCCTGCTGCTCGCTGCCGCCTCTCGGCGGTCCTAATTTAATTGGGGACACGGCGGCCTCCGCGTTGTAATGCATTTAACGACGAACGGGGGTCGCTTATATCGCCACCGTATAGAGAGAGAGCACAGCCACTGGGGCGACGCACACGGCCTGTAAGAAAGCGAAAATGCATAAGCACGGTAGGCGTGCCACCTATACACGTAAGTGAGGCGCGGAGGGAGGCAACAACTTTATCTCCTCCTTACACACCCACCACCGTGAATTCCGCGCGCAAGTATTAAGCAACCCTTGGCCACCAGTATTGCGCGACCCCGGGCGCCCCATTTAACGAGCGCCATGCAGTATCCCCGGGGCTCGCGAGCGAGCATGGAACACACGTTCGAAGTGATGACTATGACATTACGTCACCAGCTGTCGCCGCGGCCTGCGACACTGTAGCGAATCCCGAACCGATGGTGTAGAGACTCGCCAATGCGTATATATCATATGCGGGCACTTTCAGTCGAAGTTCGCATTTGCGAAAGTAGAACGAGCAGAGCAACCCACTTTTAAGCCCAGATGTCGCGGAAACTATGAAGGCGTTTGAGAGGGGCGTAGATTCTACAACAAAAGCTACGAAGAGTGCGAGAAGATGTGTCAGTGAATTGACTTTCAGCGAGCTTCCGAAAAGGGGTGCCCAGTTGCAGAAAATTCAAGCAGAACGGTCTCGGAGCTGTTCCAACTCGATTTTATAGGGACGATATAAACTTGATTAAAGACTTAAATGAAGTGAACCTCCAGTTTGCCGAGCGATGGAATCGGACTACACCTCAAAACCTCACCCATTACGTTGTAGGAACGAAGTGGTAAAGAGTGCACAATATGTGACGATACCAGGCGCGTCAAGCATTTAAGTTTACCCCTACATAAACCAAATATAACGCATAGGGCTCGCGAATTTCATGTCTCGATTTCACGAACGTCAGTTTACTCTGTCTTCAGCAGCGCGCAGACGAAAGTAAATTACATACAATGCAATAGCAAAAGACAGGGGCGTAACAAAGGGGTGGCAGCCCGGGAACAGGCGGAAGCCCTGTTCCCAGTGTTCTTCCAATCTCCTAACCAATCTCTAGTCCTAACCAATCTCTAGTCCCGACCAGACGAGATTTCGTCGCACTCTCGACCTCATTGATTGATTGGTTGATTGATTGATTGATTGATTGATTTGTGGGGTTTAACGTTCCAAAACCACCATATGATTATGAGAGGTGCCGTAGTGGAGGCCTGCGAAAATTTCGGCCACCTGGGGTTCTTTAACGTGCACCCAAATCTGAGTACACGAGCCTACAACATTTCCGCCTCCATCTGAAATGCAGCCGCCACAGCAGGGATTTGATCCCGCGACCTGCGGGTCAGCAGCCGAGTACCTTAGCCACTAGACCACCATGGCGGGGCAGAGACTCTCGACCTGAGATAAAATGAAGTTCTTTCTCTCTCTCTCTCTCTCCTGTTCTGGCCTATTCTAGTTTCCGACTGACAGGCAACGCTAAACATCGCTAAGCTGTCGTAAACATTCCTCGAGTCACTTCAAGGATATATCGTGCTGCCGCAAATCTTGCAGAGCAAGGTCGGAAGAAAAAAGAAAAAAATGAGGCCACAAAACGCAAGCGACAGCGAAACAAACGGTCAATTAAACTAGTCAGGCCCATCACGGAGCACGCGTGTCCAACTTAAAATGCGCGAGGGAAACGCAAAGAAACCAACGCGGCGCGGCCGCTGAAAGGACGCGTCAATCTATGCGTGACACGCGCGGCACAGTTTCCCGCCGCAGTGTGACGTGTCAGCAGAGCCGCTGCAGGCAGGAAATGGATGGGGGAAAAAGGGGGGGGGGGGCAAAAAAGCGAGAGAAAAATACGCAAAAAGGAATATTCACCCCATTCCTGAGGCAACGGTGTTTTCGCGCTTCAACGAAATCTGAACACAGGCGACGCTGTACAGGTTGGCTGCGCACGCAGCTGAGTACGCACCACACAGCACGTACAGCCTACACTTGCCCCGTCATCAACTTTTCTTTTTTCTCAATTTCTGTCTCAACTTGATCTCGCAATCCCATCCTTACCTCCTTGGACTACATCAAGTGCCGCCTGCCGCAGGTGAGGGCTTCGGCTCTAAAGTTTGGCGGGAAGTCGGCGGTTCGTTAGGACGATCGCTGAGTCATCAGACAGGCACGCGCAAGGACCAACAGTCGCAAGCCCCTTTCAAAGGGCACGCAACAGGCGCTGCTCCATCGAATACCGCTTTCCGCCAACCATAGTTGAGGCGTCAGCACACGGCATTCGGCCATCACACCCAGATAAATATTTGTTCCCTCGTTTCATTCTATGTCAATTAACTACCAATGACGTTCGCTTCAATCGTGCGCAAAACATCGTCTCCCACATTCTCCTCTCTAACTTTTATCCTCCTCACCTCATTCCCCAGTGGAGCGTAGCCTGCGCCGGCATCCTCCCAGCCCTTGATTTACTCCTATCCTCTCTCTGACCCAGCAACCCACTTGCGATTTGAGTGATCGAAGAGTTGCAAACACTAATGCAACGCCAGTCCTGCTCTTCCCGGCACAGCGATGCTGCGATTTCAAGTCTCTTGTCAGTTTTTCTCGGCGTACAGTTATCTATCGACCAATTCATCCCGCCCTTCATTCTAGAACAGACAAAGAGAACATCAACCAAATGACGGAGGACGAAGAATCAACGCCGCATCCCTCCGGAGCGGTTCATGATCCTTCGCGCAAACTGCAGCTCAGGTCTCGGAAGCCTGGTTCTTCTCCACGAACGCCCCTGTCTCGGAAGTGCACTTTACGGCACCGCAAATAACGCTCGCTAAAATAAGCGCCACGCAAAGTAGCGGCCCCGGCGGAGCGAAAGAGTTAAGCCATGCACCAGCGAAGCTGTCCCGGAAGCCATTTCCGATGTTAGACGAATGACGTCAGCAACAATCATTCGTTGCGCCATACGCAACCCTCGTCGGCTTACGTAAACAGGCGTTCCACGCAAGAATAGGTGACGAAGTGACTCGCGTTTATTATTATTACTTTTTTTACCAAACGATACCCAAACTAGCTGACGCTTTTGGCATTCTGCTCCCCGCCTTAACCCTATGAAGGAGAGAAAAAACTGCACTTCCTCGCAGCTTTCAACACTTTTTTGGCGAACACGCACACCTTTCACGGCACCTAGAACGACATTGCGAAGTTACAAGCGCGAAGATGTTCTAAAAGCCGAGTGAGTTCGTGATTCAAAAATATTCACTCCGACTAAACGCAACAAAATATAACAGAGTTGCATAGGCGTTTCGCCACCTAAGCGGGTGGCATCATATATACTGGCACAAAGTCAGCGGAGGTCGCCCAGTCCACTGCGGTAGCGTTGGCAACCCTGTTGAGTGAGCGCATTGACCCCAAGACTTCGTCCATCGTCATACACAGTGGAGGTGAGATGTGGCACGATAAAACTGCGTGTTCGAGCGGGATTACGCGAGCGAAAAAGCTGCACTTGTGTCGGTCCTACGTGGTGAGCATTAAAAAGCCAGCTGAAAACAATGCCTCCTGTCGACGTTCGGGTGCACAATTTAAACGTCTCCACCTCAATTGAGAGAGCTGCGACGTTCGCGCCAGGTGATTATGCACGACGCACCCTCCCCTGGAAACGATCCTCGTTCCCATTATCTATTACTGAATTCCTATAAGCCCCTAATCAATGAAGCAACTTGCAGAAGACGAGACCGTGTCCAATCGCAGCACGAGCTGCAAGACGGCTCTGCTCAGCTCAACTCAGCTACGGGGCCGTGTAGACAGCTAAGGAAGCCAGCCGAGAGCTCGGAACTGTTTCCCGGGCTGAGGCTCACCCCTAATAGACTTCGCTAGCCTTTAATCAGCGTCGTTTCGTTCATAAAACGCATGCAAATGGACGAAAACAGGCGATTAAGCTCGAACTCCCGGTCATATCGTGTCATGAAGGCAATCCTCCGCAAACTTCGTCAGAAAAGCAATAAAGCCAACATTACGTCTTAAGCATACGAACTATATGTAACGTGTGTAGTCAGTCCCGCTGTATTTCAGAAACGCCTACATCGGTCACAGTACAGAAAGTTCGAGTAATGTGGACTCATAGAGATTATGAACAGCCCAAGGACTGTCGTGCTCGCACACTCACTCTTGCATACTTCAGAGTTTTCGCGAGGCATCTTAAACGACAGAAACTGGGCAGGTTGGTAGTAGAGGTTCAGCGTGAGCTAAGCCGCATTCAAAATCAAATGGAAAACTGACGCATCACGCGCATTGTGCAGGTTCACTTTTCGTACACTTTGGTTAGCTGCCGAGCTTTCCTTCACGACAAGATACGTATTTATTCTATAGACGTTTTATTTCCAGCCCCATTCGATCTACGCCATAGTGGCGTCTGGTGTGTGCAGCAAGACAATGAAACCTTTCAAAAGAAGCGTTGCGGGTTCGGGTTAGTTGATATGACATGGCGATAGTTATAGCGCGAGAACAGAACGACATTCTGTTCTCGCGCTATAACTATCGTCTTTCGAATCTTGCTCAGTATTCTTTTCCCGTCTCAAATAATAGCAGCCACGCGTGCTACTGGACCCACCCGTTGCACCTTTAGTTATGATTTCATTTCCTTTAATAAAGGAACAGACGTGCACCTGATACGAACGAGCCAGCTTGAGTCGCCTCCCGGGACACGAGTGAGGCGCGGGGTCCTTATCTGGCGAGCTGCATCCGCTCGGCCCATTAGCTGACATCTTCCCTCGTCGATGCGCGCCGCCGCCGCATCAGCCCCGGTCACGTATGCCCCGTTGACGCTTTTAGCCTCCCCGCCAAGAGCGCACACGTAGTGCACATTCAGCAGTCGCGCTCGCGCTACAACGACCGCAGTGCATCTCCCCGGTCCCGTCTCGAGCCGCGACACTATGAACCTTTTTCTCGTCTGTAAACAGTGGTAGGCCACGTCGACATACCGAAGCGCTCGTAGCGACGTCATAGAGGGCTGTGGCGAGCTTTGAGCTGGGCGGAGTCTACGCGCTGCGACGTCGCTACAAGCGCCTGACTATGTCGACGGCGCCTACCACGGCTTTACTGACATGGAATGAATCTGCGCGCGGAGATGCATCTCGTTTCTATACTGCTGTCGTTTCTGTGTGCGTGCGTGTGTGCGTGTTTTTCCCGCCTTTGGTTCTTCTGCCTCTCACTTTTACCTCTGGTCGCTTCTCCTTCTGCGTTTTCAGCGCTGTCGGTGCGCGCCTAATGAACCTTACACTTGGCCAGCATACCGCACCGCTTAATTTACGGACCGACAAAAGAAAGACGAAGAACAGGAGGGAAACCTTTCACGTTCTCTTTTCTCTTTCTCTCTGTCGTTATTTATTATCTTTTTGTTTTCGGTCTCTCTCGCCAGACTTCTGTTTCTCCCGTGTAGGCGGGCAATTAACCACACTAATTATGCCGTAATGTCAAACCTCGTTGCCCCGCATTTCGCTTTTTCTCTTCCAGATCTCTCGGTCTCTGTTCTTGGTCTTTCCCGCGAAATGAATGGGGAGAAAAGAACGATAAAAAAAAGTAAGAAAAGGCGAACAGGTCATTTCGACACCAAGAGTCAAGTTCGGCAGGAATTAAAAAAAAAACAGGGTGGACAAAACTAACAAAACGTGAATTGGGACAAACGAAAAACGATCGAGTGAAACTGCTGTGGCATGCCCGCTAATACTGTAAAAAAAAATCAAGATGGACGGGGCTAGACAGCGGTTGGGCATACACGAGCATCGGGTATCGTAACAAAAGCTTTTTCGTGGCGCCGAACGCTGGATTAGCCACGACGACATCGCGTCCTTCCAAGAACATCCGTCCTTCCAAGAACCGACATCGCGTCCTTCCAAGAACCAAGCAGCGACACGAAATGACAGAGATATAACCTAATTAGGTCTTCTAATTCTTCTAACTGTTCTAAGTAATTTAGCAACAAATGCGAAAACATTTCCTTTCATCGTTAAAGGGACACGAGAAAAAACGAAAGCGAGTTGTTTTATAGTGATAAACTGCACTCTGAAAACTCTTACGTCACTAGTTTGACTGTCATCATTTTATTACTAGCGGAGAAAATCAAGGTTGAAGTTTCATTTTTAAATTTCGCGCCATGACGTAAGAAATTCCACAATGCATTTTTCGTGCTTTCGCGACATTGGCTCGATGACATTTTCTGGGACTTTGTAAGCTAAGTTTATGGCACCAACAGATTACAATGTACTTCAATTTTATCGATCGGAAGCTACGTTACACACAGTAGACGCCTTCGAAAATTGATGATGTCAAAGTGTTTGGTGCCGGAACACTGTAACATCATCAATTTTCGCAAGAACGCACGCGAAGTTTACTGCTGGTGCAGACACCAGTAGTAAACTGCTGGTGTCTCCACCAGCAGTTTACTTTTGCGCGCTTCCTTGCTAACCAAGTGTCGTTCCGCGGTAACAGTGGTGTTTTAGGGATTGTGAAATCGTACTTTACTAATGAGCAAGGATCAAAGAGATCTAGTCTCGTAGGCTATAGTTACTAGCGCACGTACAGTACAGTAGTAAGGCAGAGATCCGTATACTTCACTGCGCTATTAAAAGCTACACACATCGCGTGCGAGAACTTTAATATTTCTTGTATAAACCTTATGTTAATTACGAAGGTTGCTTTCAAAAGATACACCTTTTTTTTTTCTTTCAACACTAATGCGGCATTTTTAGGGAAAAGAAACCACGGCATGACTACAAGGAACGTTTTAGTGGAGGACCATGGCATAATTAGAACAACCACATTTTTTTAGACGCTTACGAAAATTTAATAATATCACCCTAATCAAAATTCGAACGTCGTTATCGTGAGTGCCTAGCCAAGAAGCGCCATAGCACAGCGGATTCGAAGGCCTCCTAAGATATACTGCAATTACTCGCTGTCACTCACTCACTCACTCACTCACTCACTCATTCTCTGATCAGTGCACACGGTCACAGCGCGAACCAGCTCAAGCAGCGAACGGCCATACGGAAGGCAAGAACGCAGCGGCGTAGGAAGCCGCTGCGTTCGAGACACATTGTACGGAAGGCAAGAACGCAGCGACGAGACACATTGTACTAAAGATGAAGACGTGCGCGTGTACAACTAACAACTTGATACACAGCGACCAGACCACGGCTCACTACAGCAGGGTTGTTTCGAGGCAGGAAAAATGAGGCGAGCCAATTAGCCGCTCACTCAGCAAGCGACCGGCATCCTCCGAGCGGGAGCGGCCATTTGTCATGGGCGAGCATTTGCCGCAGTGGAGAGCAGTTGCCGCATGTCGACGTCGACAGCGTCATCGACCGCGCTGTCATCTGCGCCGGGCGTCTCGTGCGACCGCGGCACCGAGGAAGACGTTCAACTAACCGGACACGTCGAACACGACGGACCCGTTATAGAGCACTGCTTGCGAGACATTACTCACTGTACACCACTGACCAAACAAAACCTACTCGCGTGTTTTGATCGTGCGAAGAGTGACCGAACTGAGGCGACAACAACAACAAGACTTCTTCATCTTGCTTACAAATCATTAGGCAACTTGTAACACTACCCGGTTTCCTTGGGCATAATAAAGAATTATTATTATTATTATTATTATTATTATTATTATTATTATTATTATTATTATTATTATTACTTTTGTGAAACACTCTCTCCTTATACGACCATTTAGCAGGAATTGACACCGGAAAAACAGAATTACTGATTTTCGAAGAGATTCATCAGCGGTTCAAGGACGATACGCTTATCAGCGGAGACGCAATGCGGGGCACAACAGGGTGTTGGCACAACGCAGCGAGGCAACAATGATCCGAAACTGCGAAGCACGAGACGAGCGGGCCGAGCGCTCGGCAATGCTGCTGGATGGAAGGGCATCTTCTATTCCACAGATTGCATATTTTAGATGAGAAGCTCCTTGGGGTGTGGGCCTGTCCCTCCTCCGATGGTGTATGTAGCCAACGGTGGCACATACCCAAAAGAGCGGTCCTTAGAATGTCCGCTGGATGGCGGCACTTGTATATGATGAATACATTACGGAAAGATGTGTGATGGCAGTATACTAGATAGACGCACGGACATACAGATAGACGGACAGACTGACGGACGAACAGACAGACAGAAGGACGGACGTACGGACAGACAGAGGGACGGTCGCACGAACAGACGTACGGACGGACAGAAGAACGAACGTACGAGCAGCCGCATGTGCGGACACACGGAAGGACGGATGCACCGATGGTCACACGGATTGACGGACACATGGACGGACGCATGGACGGACGAAAGCAAGAACGAATGAGCGGACTAAAGCAAGGACGGACTGACTAATGCTTCACCTTACCAATCATCATTCACTCCGTGGATACGCTGTGATTTTTTCAGGCATTTCCAAAACTTTTCATCTCACACATGTTCCAAGCTGCGTGAATCGAGCACTGATAGCAGCAAGAATTGAACATTTTCTCGCAAACAGAACGCGGTCCGTTCTTATGAAGAATCGCTGTTCGCCGGGGTCTCTTCAAACCTCTGACATTTATCAACCAAGACTCTGAATAGGGGCCCCTTAATGTTTCACGTTCGCGTAAGCATGACAGGCCTAATACTATTTCGTTCCCAGTAAAGTGACCTGCAGAAGACCAGGTTGTTGATCGAAAACACTTCCACTAATAATGAACGCATTCCTCAGCGATCATATGTTGATGAAGCTCCCTCTTGGTGCACCAACGACTACGAAACTGATCACTCGCAAATGTTCGGGCAGAACGCCGCTATCGATGCGTCGCGAAAAGAGAAAGTACGCGCGCTTTCCACGCTATCTCGACACGTGCGTCAGCGCCATTCCCAAGGATTGCGAACAGTCGGGCACCAGGAACTGCGAACGATTCGCCCGTATACGCACATATACATATATACTCGCTATTCTAGTCAGGAGCCAGGTATAACGTTCCGCATCGCGCGTACACAGCTGAGATCGAACTCGTGCCAAAGATCGAAATCTCGCCACTGTACAGACAGACGCGCACGGCCGTTTACGACACCATTATGCTCCACTGAATCACTTTGCCCCCGAAAGAACGCCGCAACTCTTGGCTCCGATATCGGGGTCGCGATTGATTCGCGATGGCAGGCCAAGAGGTAAGCGGCGCCAACTTGCAAAGCACTCTCTCTTCCTCTCGCACGCACGCACACACACGGAAGCACACACAAAGCGCGGTCGGGGCAGACCGCAAACGTACATATACTTGGCATGGTGCGAAACCGATAACCTTTGCTACGGACGCTTCGCCGGAGTGCGTGGGACATTTGCACTCCTTTCACCCCGCGACCGGATGTATACATCGAAATCCGCTTGGCTCTCAAGCGGACTTCAATGCGCGAGCCAATTAATGCCGATAGAACGGATTCGCCGCGATTCAGTTGCGCCGAATGTTCCCGCACCAGCGAAATCGGAAAGGAGATTGTAATCTATATCGTGTTTCGTTCGCTGCGCAATGTGCCTCTCAGGCGGCTAGACATCATATTATCAGACAGCAAGGGAACGATTATACCACAATTATTTTTTATTATTTTTATTTTTTTAGCGAGAGACAACACAATTAATCGTTCTCTGCTGGCATAACATATATAAGTACCGCAGCTCGTTTGCAAGAGCATGAACGGCATTTCGACATCAGGGTGGTAAATAAAATTTAAAAAAAAAAACATTTACACATTGTCGACCATATGAGCCAAGACTAAAAAGCACAAAAAAAATTAATAACAAACGGGAAACTGGCTTACACAGCGAATGTAGAAAGCACGAAAATCAATACTCCCATAGTGCACGATTAACCCACAGACAGACGGACACTTATGTTAATGATACACTTGTCGGGGTCAACGAGGCATCAAGTGGTAAGCCCGCTCTTTCGATCAAACACGAAGCGCTTGCAATCACATTTTAAGAGCACTGAGAAATGGTCCCGCCTCGCTTTCGACGTGACAGCCGGTATAGAGTCCATCGACACCGGACGTTACTTAATGACGCATCGCGAAACGTGCTCTGCGAGTCTCCGAATAACCCACGAAGCAGCCAATTTCTTCATTCAACGCTACGGCACCCGGCACGGACCTTGTGGACAATTGTTTTCCTGTCTATATTTTACGCTTTCCTTATCTACAAGTGTTATTAGTCCTTGGTCTTTTTTCACATACACAGGGGCAGAAAAAAATGATGCAACGTCAATGTGCAACAACACTTAACAGCACCCTGCGTTCTCAGTGATAGAAACCTGAGAGATAGACTTCGTCGACACCTGTTTCCTTATCAACTGATTACCGTTCCTTATCTGCCAATCAACACAAACTGCGCAAAGTCGAGCGTAAGAAGCGCCTTCGGCACCTGGACTAGTCCCTGCCCTTCGCTTTCTCACATTTGTTTCCTCATTTTTACTTGATTTTTTCACCATTCGCAAAACATTCTCCAGGCAAAAAAAATAAGAAAAAAACTTGACTTGCGGAACTGCAACGCAATGTTCCCTGTGCCTCATCTCCACACACACAGACAGCCTCGTCTGTATGAAGTGTACTCTTTATATATTTTATATAACACTTTTATACTTTCAACTCTTTATATATCTTTATAACGCTGCGACAAATTCGCGCCCCAACGAAGAGAGCCCAGTCTCCCCGCGTCAGCTCTGCAGGCGCGCACGTATCCACGAGTACAAGGTCGCCGCCGGGCACGCTGCACTGAGTTGCTGAGGGTAAAAAAAAAACAAAAAACGCCGGGGCAATTCCACGTGCGCTCGACGTCGACGTCGCCCCTCCAGCAAGGCGCACAGCACCCCGCGCATCGCACCTCCGACGAACGGCAGGGCATCGCCGAAAATGAATAATGCATGGGCGCCCGAAACGTGCCTATAAGGCCAAATCAGGGCGGCGACGAAAGAAGCGGGCGCGCGAGAAAAACGAAACGGTTCGCGGCGTTTCGGGCGCGTTATCGAAAAAAGAATCACGGACAGCAAAAGGAAGGAGAACGATAACGTACAAAATGTGAGAGAGACAGAGAGTGACAAAAAAGGGGGGTAAAAGAGAGAGAGACAGGTAGTTCAACTGTCCACGCAAATACTGTATACCGCACAATAACGTGGTGCTCTCTCCGACGCAGTGTTGTTAATGATGAAGGCGCCTGAAGGGACAACCAGCAGAAAAGGAGAGCTCGTCCATGTTTCAGCAAGGAGCGAGAAGTAAACAAAAAAATTTTTCTTGTTTTTTTTTTGCACACCTCATCAAGAACGAGTAATCATGGTCATCGTTTATTTTTTCTTTATATTTTTTTTCTTTTTTTTTGCACGCAAGCTTGATAACTTCCCGATTTTGATTACCTCTTGAGCACGTCAGCGCGCAGGGAGAGCCACTGAATTACACCACGGGATGTAGCCACAATTCTGGCTTCATTTTTGCTCCTAAACGCTCGAAATGAACAAAGAGTCGTCGATCGAAACGTCCGCTGACCGACTGCTGAGGTGCACCGACAGCGAAAAAAAAAGAAAAAAAACATCGATCTTACATTATTAACGTTAATTATTATATCGACTTGTGTGCGATCACAACGTAGACTAATTTTTTACACAACTGACATTCCGTGTGTACCTGTGCGCGTGTACGTGCGTCGTACAAATGCAATAAATTACATTACTGATTGTAAGAAACAGTTCTTGTGGCATATTGTGCTCTTTAGCATATTGTACACACTTCATGCAACGGCTGTCGAAGAATGCCATTTGCTGGGGCCGCCACACCACGAAACTGCTCCGTTTAGGAGCTTTCATGCAATGTTCTTTCCTTTGGAGCAAATAATAATAACATGATTCGAAAAATGATCAAGCAACTTCCAGGTTTCAATTAATTAGGCTGACATACTGAACAATTTCCGAAGTTCGAAATAATGTAGCACGAATGCCTGCCTGCATCGTCCACTCTTTCCGGTGCCTTGTTTCGGATACCTTTTAATTGTGCGTGCACTTCGAACACGCCCACCATTCAGTACTACTGAATGTTTGGGCGATGAAAGTTGTTTTAGGATTCCCAACTGTTTGATTCATTGATTGATTGGTTAATTAGTTTATTTATCGCACCTAGCGTAGTTTTGCAGTGCTACCGGGATGACCAAGCGGCGGGGTACCCCCGCCCAGGACCAAGCAACAACGTCCTGTGATGACGTCACTATGTGACGTCACTAAGAAGTCACGGTGACGTCACCAACTCTGGTGATCTGTGACATTGTAATGGTGACAGCGAAGATTTTTCGCGTCCCTCTGGTCGATGCCGTCGGTCCCCTTTTGCCTTCAATGAGGCATCTATGGCTATCGCCTTACTGATGTCGGAGTGACTCGAACTTTCGAGGATGCAAGCCTACTGAGAACCGCGCAGAAATAGCTTTCCCTTTTTGTTGGTTCGGTCTGGGAACACACAACAGCGCGGCCGGAAATCCGAGACCCACGACAGTCATCGTGCACCTTCATGGATTCCCAGACGCGCCAGAGCCTTCAAGCTGTGTTCGCGGTGCGCTGCGGAGGCACGCTTGTGCACAGAACCGCAAGGTTCACAAGTGCATCGCGCGAGGTGTACAATAAATTAAAAAAAATAATGCAAACCAAGCAGGCTGCTCCGAAACAGCGCCGAGCGAAACCGAAGAGCGCAGTACGGTCGCCGCCTGTCATATATTAAAAGAAAGCAGCAAAAGCCCGCTTGCAGCCCGTTGCACTCTCGCAAGAAAAAAATGCACAGACGTCAGCGGAACTGTGGCAGAGCCGCCGATGCTCCTCGCACGTATAATGCTGCCAGCCGCGTGAATACGTGGGCGTGCTGTTATACGCCGAGGAATGGCGGTTACGGCTCGAGTTCTGCTAGCGTTTGCAGATTTACCAATGCACGGGTGCGCGAAGGAAACGACGACAGAACTCCGTTCGTCACTCGCCATAGCACGCACCGTTCGCTTGGAACATATGGCTGCGTCTCTGCCACATTGGTGATCGGCTTATTTAAGAAAAAGAGTAGGTTAATTTTTAACAAGGACGATTACCATTCCGACAGAACAATGCACAACAGTCGATTTCTTAATGTTAGAAACGAAAAGTATTGGTGGAAATCAGTGTTAAACATTGAAATCGAGGTGCTTGTCGAAAACGCTTCATGTCCGTAAGTACGATTCCGAAACCCCGCATTATTAAAATTCACCTATAGTGCTAACATGTGTAATTTCTATTCATTCATTGTACAGCCCACCGGGGGAAGCGACACTACCTCTCTATCACTCACAGCATACAGCAGGAGAGGGGCGAGGATAATGAACCGACGGTGGCAGCGCTGAAAGTACACGATTTCTAGATTTAAAGGGAAAATTACGCCTGCAATGTGACGTATAGGCATCTTATATGCAAATGAGCTCAATGAAAACCCGCAAGGTAGCGAAAGGGTTATGAAAACACTGGAGTTCACCGCATATGCTATACCGCTCGGTAGCAGAATTACGTGTCTGTTTTCCAAACGCCGCTAACAACCATGCACTGCGGAGAAGTTGACGCGCAGGACCTTTATTGTGCCCCCCCCCCCCTTCCAAGTCTGCCGCGAAGGGGATTAACCCTGACCGGTGACACGCCAAGCACGTGGATCGGCGACACGCTTAAAGGGACACCAACGAAAAACAATGACTCCGTTTGGATTGACAAACTGCACTCGGAAAACTAATGCCGCATGTTTCACGTATACATCAGTTAATAATTCGCGAAGAAAAATCAAGATGAAGTTTATTTTTAGATTTCGCGCCGAAATCTTCGCTCATGACGCCAAAAATCTCAAAATACTTTTTCTTTCTTACTTTTGCAACATCGACTCGATTAAGTTTTGTGAAGATTTGTATGCTGTGTCTGTGGCACCCTAAGACGACAATGTACTTCCTTTTTATAGATGAGACTCGACGTAGGACTCAGTAGATGCCTTCAAAATCTATGACGTCACGGTGTTTGGTGCGAAAATCTCAAGACGGCGTCTCCACCCAATTCTTCTTTTCGCGCATCTTCTAATTTACCAAGCATCGTTTACCAGTAAGCATGATGTTTTCGGTATTGTGAAATGGTACTTGTACGCGGGAACTAGCTTTAAAGTAATACTAAAGTGAAACAACGAATTGGCTTAGATTTATAAAATGTTCGCGACGAACTCTAAATGTAGCTAATCTTACCGTCATGAGTTAGTTACTACCGACGAAAATTAAGGTCAAAGAATTTTTTTCATTTATTTATTTCAGCACCCAACTCTGTGCGCATCAGAACACCGTATAATTTACGGACGTCACGGCGTTTGATGCAGGTCTTTCACGGCGAGCGTGGTAATCTCGGAATTGCGGAAGAGCAACTTACTATTAACGAAGAACCTTTTTCCTCTTTAGTGTCCCTTCAAGCATGTCACCTGCAAAAGCAGAGTGCGGCTCTGCTACATACTTGTGGTTGCTAGCCAGACCTGCGCCCAACTCACATACGGTAACTCTAGAAAGCCCTTCCGCCACCTTACATTCGCTACGGGCAACAAGCGGGTAATCGCCAATTACACCTTCAGGAATCTTATCTGTTCAAAGAAAGCCCCACTCAAAGTTCGCCAAGAAACGACCACGTCTGTCGTTCGGTACACACGGTGCGTACAAACGGGTAGCCGTCGAAGTCTTCAACTTTTCGATAACCAAGAATCAACAAGATTTTAAGACTATTTGCCGAAAGCTATGCTAGACAAGAATCTGGATAAGCCCCGTTGAGAGGTCTTCAGATAACGAGGGGCTTCTTCAATGTCGTTAGTCCGTCTTCCGACTTTCGCCGTAAATTCAACGCACGCACGAAAAGAAACAGCCGCCGAGACAAGAAAATGCATTCCGTTTCGTTTGGCTTCGCGACAGGTATGCACTGTATGCGTGTGTGTCTTCTAGACTGCATACTTGTGGACGCCGATTATTGCTACATACATATATATATATATATATATATAGAAGCATTGCCGATTCATGGGATGCCGTCGACGATGTTTCCGCCCACACGCTGCGCTACACTTTGATTTGACCAGCGACACCAGCCGCCTGGCCAAGGTGCTTTTTTGTAAACAGCAGTAGGTGCCGTCAACATACTGAAGCGCTTGTATAGCGACATCACGGCGCGCGCGCTACGCCCGGCCCAAAGCTCACAACGTGATCATAGAGAAAAGTGGCGAGCTTTGGGCTGGGAGGAGCCTACGCGCGGCGACGTTGCTACACGCTGCTAAGTATATCGATGGTGCCTATACCACTGTTTACAAACACGGAATATGTATGTAGTGCTTGTAAGGCAAAAGCCTTGGATGAACCTAAGTAGTGCGGCAAATTGGACTCGTTGGAACTAGGTCATAATGATCAGCTGGAATAGGACACGAAAAATAAAAAAAGTTCACTTTGGATGACAGCCACGTCAAACGTGAAATTTTAGCGACAGGGCCCCATGGCATCGACAAAAAGTGATACAAATTATCATCAACCCACGATGACGTCTCAATTACACGCCACAATTACGCCAAAGGTAGCCAAAGTTTGCGACGTCACCGTGAAGTCGTGATTACGTAACATCACATGATGACATCGCATTTCGTCGTAGCTTGCTCAACGGTAAGCCCGATCTCGGAGGCAATGCATGACCATGTTGGGTGCAGAAGCTGTCCAAGGGTGGCAGGGAAAAAAAAAGAAAGTAGTCTTCAGCGAATGCATAAGGGACTCTGCGAGTTTTAAAATATTACTGTGTCTACAGCGGTAAAAAATGTGTATTTGGCGTACTGTGAGATTAACGGCCGATGTATGCAGTTCATACATGTACTTCATCAGACGGCTTTTTCGTTATTATGACTATTAAAAAAATATCCCTGCTATATCCGCAAAGCGAGTGATGTTAGAGGAGCTTGCTCGGAGGTGGACGGGGCGTTTCTAGGCGAGACCATTTCTGTAGAAAGGTTTGTTAAGGGGCCGGCGCATTATGCGTACGCCGAAGGAAGCGTTGTCGGACACGTTTCGCGATCGGCACTGCACAATGTTGGCCACGTCAATCGCCACGCTAACCACTTGCCCCTTTATTCTATTCTGGCCGATGCCGTAAGTCAAATGCGTAACTCTCATAAATGGCAGACGTGGAGCATTCAGGCGTTCTTCAACGGGGTTGAAAGCAGGCAGGTGAGGGGCTTGGAGGGAATCGGTACCCGAGCGCGAAACTCATCGTAGGAACCTGTCACGTGCTTCCGTGCCTACAAAGTGACGAGAACGAAGTGCACGTAGTTGCGAGGAGGCGAGCCACATCAAAAACCGACGCTTTGGGTGGCGGCGCGCCACTTAGTGAGCATTGTTGGAATCAACGGAGTGCACGCCGTGAGCGGCGACCGGAGAAATGAACACTGGCTACACTGGTGTACACGCCCGCCGCCGGACAAGGCGCGAGCGTAAAAAGCTTGCCGAGCAAGCCCCGAAAAACCAAGAGCGCACAGCGATTACAAGAACCGCGGCGAACTGCAGCCAGTGCAACGCAAGCGTTACAGCTGCGGGCGAACAGCCGTAACGCTTGCGACGCACTGGCTGCTCACGCAACCTACCAGCGACAGTATATCACACGGCGGTCGACGCAGGTTCCTCGCCCTCTAAATGTCCTCAATATTATCGAGAACTAAGAGACAATAAAAACAATTCGGCAGATACCACGTACCTGGGAACAGACGTTATGCGAGAGAAGGTGACCGTGTTGCAAATTTTTAATGAGCAACACTTCATGACATGACGCTACATATATGTACAAATGTTGCACACACAGACATATGTTGAAAAGTTGCAGATGTTCACAGAACCAGTTCTTTGCACTTGCGCAACGATGCCAACTGGGACATGCGTATTAGCAACACTAAAAGCTGATATGAAGTGCTCATGCTCGCGAGGATGCTGGCCCTGGACACTGCTACATAAATCAACTTCAGCGCATGGCAACTAACCACAATTGACGTTGCCCCGACGGGACGGCTGTATCAAAGGAGTTCATATGTAATGTATATAAAATTTGGTAGGCAGCACTGCAACCACTATTGACGTTTCACGAAGATTAGCGTCTATTTAAAAAGTAGTTCCGAGACCTGGCGTAGCTCTGTGGTAAAATGTTTCATAGCCATGCAGAATGCTTGGGTTTGATAATAGCTGGGACCCCGACATTTATTCTTTGCATTCGTCAGGTCGACGCTACCGATGCCGGGTATTTCTTAACACTCGCGCGTTAAAATTTTCGATGTGTGTTCTCGTCGTTTCTGCGTAGCTACTAAGTGTCATTCACCTGTGGCGCCTACCCACATAGCACCGGCACATACCCGCCCGTGGGTATGTGCCACTGTTTGGCGGGAAGTGTTTGAAGACGTACGCGACAGGATTGCGACATTAGAGAGTTTTAGTACTGCGGAATGGTGCTACGTACGCATCACGCAAGCGCCTTGCGTTACGTGGCGTCGTTTGCCACTAATCGGCTTTTAGTACGCCGTAGTACCCGCGTACGTAACGAGCGTGAAGCGTGTTGCGCCATCTGGTAGATAAAATAAAAACACGTGTTGCTGACAGTGAATGTTAGCCAATCCAAGTGTTATAGCCAGATTATGGCCATATTTTAAGCCACAGAGCCGGTCGGTGCTTGCCTTCGATGCCGCCATTTTGCAAAACGAAGTCTCGCGCTTTCGCGAACTTGTTTGGCGCGATCACCTCATACGTACGCACGCACGCATCTCATGCGTGCGTACGTAGCGGCTGCGTACGTAATGCGATACGTGCGCGTTGCGGTCTGCGCATGCGCACTACGCAGAACGTGGCGTCCTTACGTACGCAACGCCGCCACGTACGCAGTACTAAAACTCTCTATTATTCATGTCTTGACCAGCGCGTCCTATTCGATAAACCATCTTACCCTCCCATGCTAATTTTTGTTCACGCCAAGTGACCATGAGAGCACCCAAAGGTAAGCGTCTAGATAGATAGATACGCTAAGTCATCGAAGTTCACTAAGAAATGCTTCGCATTTAATACCGAGGAAATCATAGGGGATGTCATTGGTAGTCACATAACTGTAGAAGCAAACGTGAGAATATGACTTGCCGCTGGGAGGAATCGTACAAATAACATCCCCTATACTTTCCTGGTTATTATTGTCTGTTGTAATAGCTTTCGTTGATATTGTCTTTAACGAACAAAAACAAATTATAGCTTAAAATTCCTTTTCAGACTTCCTTTGAACTTCCGCGATGGCTTTTTAAGCGCACTTTCCGTTACAAAATTGTTTTTTTTTCTGGATCATTTTTCATCCTGAGAACAGTTTTATATGTAACTTTTTTATACTTGCCCCAGGAATCATGGTAATAAAGCAATCCTGAAACCTGCTACTTCGATTGCGGTTTAGACTTCTTCTCAATGTTCTGCATTTAGATAACAGGAATGAGTTCACAGACTCGGTGAATCCAGTTTGGCAAACTATAACGACCCGAGGATGTATGTTGAACGAGCATGAACTCGAAGGCCATATATACAATCGCGGGGACAGTTCTCAATGATTGAAACGCGTCAACATGTGCCTAAATAGTGCATGTACTCTCGCTACCAGTCTTCAGTTCGTGTCATGTCGGCGCAATTACAACTCAAACACTCCCGTCGGAGCTGACGTTACCACCATCGGCCATATTGGCAGCGACATGTGACCGTTAAATGATACCTAAAGTCTTACGAGAAAAAAACCACAATTTGATAACCAGGCACCGTACTGTAGTTGATGGCTAAGGAAATTTAGCCGTCTATAGCGTTCGTTAACGCACACTAACAACGCGCACAACATGGGCCTCCAGAATCACGCTTCCAACGATATGCGACCGCCGCTGCCGAGATCGAACTCGCGATTTTCGGGTCAGCAGCCGAGAACCGCAACCGCTACGCCAACGCTACGCAGGACACAAGGCAGTCATCTCTATGGCAGTTGCGTATACCTGCAGTTACGCAGTTTATATTGAATGCGCCTGCACCGTATACTCATTCCCAACGTGTCAGCACAGCACGGTCACGACGCCAGAATTTCCTCTAGAAAGTCTCGCTGAAAACACTTCATCCGCGCCGAGGTTATCCAAGCAGCGTCCGGGAAGCGCCTCACATGAGTGGCGCGGTCTCCTCCCGCCGCGGGCGTCTCTCCAGTGGCAGAGAGAGAGGCCAAGGTCGGCGCGCCAATGTTTTCCTTCCACTATGACCGCAAAACCTCCCGCAACCGGCCCTTTGCGTCGGCTGCCGCTTTTCTTCCTTCCTCGACGCCGGCAACCGCGGCAAATTGCTGGGGTAACTCGGGAGCAGCTCGAAGAGGCGATGGTTAGCTTAGCGCGTAGACTTTCCTCAGACAAAAAGAACACACAAAAGGAGCCAGTTCCACGCCGTGATAGCCGTCGGACAGCTCAGGCGTTACGCCTTTCATTCGGTTCCTTCAAGTCGCGTTCGATTTGCCCAATTAACTTCTAAGTGATTTTTTTCAATGCGAAGCATTTCTTAACACACTTCGGCGACTTTGAGCGTATCTATCTATCTATCTATCTATCTATCTATCTATCTATCTATCTATCTATCTATCTATCTATCCGCCTACGACTTTTAGCTCTCCTGGCCGTTCGGATGATGGTATCGAGAAAAAACTTGGTATGGCATAACATAACTGGCGAGCATATTTGACTATGGCGAGCATATTTGGCTAGTAATAACATGAAAATGTTGACATGTCATGATTTACATTTCATGGTCTTGATGCTCTTGCGGTCATTTCGTCCACATGACATGTTGCATGGCGAACGCAAGCGACAGACCCTAAGATGAAAATCATGAGATGCGTGTCATGCAACAACATGACAACATGCCACAGTCACGGCGCCAATACATTTCGACGTGATGTGGTGCGCTTGCTCGCCGGCGTTCATTTAGTCGCGTCACGCCGGCGTTGCCACGCCAGGCACCGGTACTGCCATATACTCGCAGGCGCGCGCCGCGCTGCATTGCTTTGACGCATGCGCGTTTCAGTGCGTCCGGTGTCCCTCCGTCTCGAAAATTGGCAGACGTAGTGCTGTCTCGATAACGCATCGGCGTCAAATGCCGCATGTCGCATTTCGCACCGGTTGCCGTCGGGCCGCGCCAACGGACGCTGGTCGCGCCTGGCGTCAGACTATAGAGTGCTCGTGTTTTGCTAACGTAGCGTCCCTGTGCCCAGCGTGCGTGCGCGTCGACGTTACGTTGGAGTATATTGAGCCCTTCATGATGCACTCGAGGCCGTTTCGCTAGCTCCACATATACCAAATTTGGTGTTACGTGACGTCAATGGATGACGAAGGTATATGACTGGTGCAAACATTATAATCATGAGGCGCATGTCACGTATGAACATTACAACATACCACGCTCACAGCGCATTCGCGGCCGTTTCGCTAGTCCCACATATACTAAATATGGCATAACGTGACGTGAACAGATGACGAAAGTAAACAACAAATCCAAAAATGACAATCATGATCCGGAAGTCATGTACCGCATAATTTACTTCCACCTCGTAACGGTGTGGTGATTTCAGAGTGACATATCAACCTTCCTCATTCGTGCTTCGCATATCATCAATTCCCACTGTACGCGGGATCTGCCAGTTTTTTTCTTCTTTTTCTTTTTTTTTTTGCTTTTCCTGCGGAGATTTCGTCGCGGTGGTCTAGCCTAGCGCGGTCACGGCGCTCGGCTGCTGACCCGGAGGTCGCGGGATCGATACCAGCCACGGCGGCCATTTCGATGGATGCAAAATGGCAGAGGCCTGCGGAGTTTGCGATGTCAGGCACGTTAAAGAACAACAAGTCAAAATATCCCCAGCACGCCACTACGGCATGTCTCAATCATATCGTGGTTTTGGCACGTAGATACCCAGACATGTTTCGGCAGATGCCAAATTTAAGAGGCTGAAATGAGGCGTAGGAGTTGCAGAGGCGTAGGCGTACCTGGCTCGCAAGGTACGTATTCATGAATTGCAGCGGATGGCGGAATGATTAAAAGGTATAATCCATTGCAATAATAAAACTCACAAATGTAGCATTTCTCTGCGCTATATCCCCGTTCACCCACACGAAGCCGCCCTTCTTAACCTGCAAGATAGCACAAAGACACCACCGGCGAAGGAGTTTTTAGAACCACTGCACAAGTGCTCGACGTCAACGCTTTGGGGGCTCACTTGACCTACGTGACGCAGGGGGACTCCACAGTTGCGCCATGGAAGGGTCAGTAACCCTTTCAATATTAAACAAGGTAAACTATCTGATCGACCCTGGGATACGCCAAATTATTCGTTCCGTTCTCGTGTTCTTGTCAAGAACAAGTCATTCCGTAGTAATAGGTTAGTTCCATTTTTCTTATTATAGAACGGCAGCATTGCGCGATTCCCTTACGCTCGCACTGCACAAGATCAGCCGACAGGCGCAGTCTTGAACACCTGGCGACGACGGTAACATCGACCACAGCTACCGTAACACGGTGACACCGAACAGATTCTACCAGAAACACACGGTGGGCACACATACCTATTCAACAGCTCCTTCGAAGTTCACCACAATGGTCCTCGGCAGTCGTTTCATATATAAGCTGCACGAGTCGTCGCTATATTAGTTATACCCGCTGCAGGCCTTTCTCAGATATCTCCCGTTATGGCCGGAGCTCAGCGTATACCGGCGAACATCCTAATATCAGCCGATTGCCACAACCAAATGCCGTTCCCTTTCCGCAGCATTCTTTTCCATGAAAATGCCTGTATTGTGATTTTAAATTTGTACCACCCTCACACCTGGCGCACTGCCACGCTATTGTTTGTGTACGCTACTCACTTACCTGAGCGTCACAATTCCGCTCCCCGTATCGTGTCAGCCAAGAAGTCTTCTGTTTTGTTTGCCAATGCACGCTACCACCACTACCTTGAAGATGCCTCTGCAAACGTTCTTTCTTTCCACAACTGCTTACCTCACTCAAAGTTTGCATTTACTGCAAAAAACCAGGAGAAATAGGTGGCCAAAACAAGCGAGAACAATTTCAGAACCCCTACATTGCCATTAGTACCTGCCACCTACCACCAGTGCCAGCATCGGCGTGATCTGTAATGTGGCCTCCGCGATCACCTCCGGCTGCAGGAGAAAATCGCGAAGGCCGCGTCTACAAACTGTTGCTCTGACACTGTCCAAGGGTATAGCGCGGTTCGGTCCAAAGCGCTATCCAGTACACCGCATAATCCGTACTGTATGCCCACTGCCGGCACCGGTTAAACATGGCCGCGTACAGCGCCATCATTCCCTCTAGATCACACTCTAAAGCTGTGACAAACCCTTCAGTCGGTTCTCCTGGACCGTGTGGCAAAGACAATTCGCAGCGTCCATATGCCGGCCTGAACGGGTCAACGTAACACATGCACCTTTCGTGTTACTACCCGACTTACTCAAACGAGAGGCTTCACATCCACACTGCTGTAAACCACTTGAATGGAAGCGCTTTCACAGTCGAGTAGATACTGGAACCACGCAGCTGCTCATCGGCAACGAAAGCGGTGTTGCGTTTTCTCACGGATACCGGACTTATTGACGATTCGTGATGTCATACGCGGAGCTGTAACGTCGGCCGAAACAGTGACTTTTCTCTCCTCCTCTATAACTTCCCTTTCCTCTCCCCGTACCCAGTAAGGATAGCTTACCAGGTTCAGCCCTGGTTAACCGCCCTGCCCTTTCTTCAATTCTCTTTTCCCCTTATATGTCGATCCAAGCCATAGCTATAACCTTCGTCGAAGATGAGGAAAATCGCACAGACACAATCAAGCAGGTCGCATACAGGGCGACGACAAACAAGTAGACAACCTTCAAACATCGAACGATATCCTTTGGCTACAAGGGAAACGTGCAACACGTACCTGCAGAGTTGGGCGCCGTGACATCCAGCGCTGCGTTCGGAACAGAGACGCGACTCTCGTGAGAACGACGATTCGCTGAGACAACTGTACGCCCGCTACCGGAGGACGATACGGTCTCGTCGCCGATCGCGGAACAAGTCCCGCAACGCGAGAACCGATGCGACCAACCTGCCGAGAGACGCAAGCCGGAGAACGGACGCACGCACCGGATGCAGACAAGACGCGCCGTAGAGAGAAACGAGCGCGCCTCATGCACGCCCGATCTGTGGGACTCCTGCCGGTGCTGGCGAGGTGAAACAAGGACGCGGCACGCGTCGCTTTCAAAACAACCAGCGAACAACTTTCCAAAAGCGCGCGGTGTAGCGGGTGGAAGTATAGCGAGACGGACGAACACTACTCATACGGAAGCCCCATGCTCGCAGGGAGTCTGCCGCAGGCGTGACCGCGGAGTTTGACAGACAAACAACGCAATGGACGGATTGTCAGCGTAGATAACGTAACACCATAGACTTTCTTGATATACACTAGAGGGAACTCTGGCGCTAGTGTATGTGGGAGCTGCAACGCACAACGCTTCAGCGAGCATGGGAATGGTGGGTAGTACCCACGTTTGCGTAATATTCGTACTTCTGGCCTGCTTTTTGGCTCCGTGTGTGTTCGTGTGTGGCTTGGAACTGTTTTCTTACGAAACAAATATTAGCGAATGTTCAGCGGTTGCACTCCATCATGTTATTCTTTTAGACTTACCTTTCCAAATCGGGTCATGAAGTTCAAAAGGGTCAAATCTTTCTTTCAAAGCAAAACTGAAACACTGCAATAAACGAAGCCGCAACTACGATTCGCCGTCCGCAAGTACGAAGACAAGGCAAATATGTGTACTACCAGATTTGGGTGCAGGTTTAAGAACCCCAGGTGGTCAAAATTACCGAAGCCCTCCACTACGGGCATAATCATATGGTGGTTTTGGGACGTTAAACCCCACAAATCAATCAATCAATCAATGTTGCACTTCGTATTTGGGCGCCACAGTACACTGGCAGCTTCAGCGTGACATCACAAACTTCGCATCTTGTATGCTTGTACTCCAATATGGCGCTCTTTAATGATATCAGTGCAAGCCATCTATAACGGTGTCCAAAATTTGCACTAGTGCAACCACGCGCTTTAAATAATGACAAACACAAAACGGTGGCATGAAGACTTTGGCTCCGCTGGGAAAGAGCGATGGAGTTCACAACTATTATCTCCTTGAAGGGACACAAAGGAGGAACAATGAATTGGTTTATATTGATAAATCGTAGTGCAGCGACACGAGTATCGTTACTTCCACCGTCATTAGTTAACTAAAACAGGGGAAAATCAAACTCAACATTCCTTTTTTTTCTAATTTCTCGCTTAAATCTCTGCGCGTGGCATCACAGATTTCGAAATGTAAATTTATTATTTCGGAGACATTGCGTAAATCGCTAAGAAATCTCATGAAACTTGATGTGTTGAGCCTGTGGTCCCGTTGGAGGACAACGCACTTTATTTTCACCGATAAGTACGTAGGACTTGGTAGACGCCGTCAAAATTTATGACGCAATGATATTTGGTGTGACAATTTCAAAAGTGGCGCCACCACAAGTATTTTTGTTTCCTTTTGCACGTTTCCTCGCTTTACCAAGCGTGTTTTTCGCGGCAAGCTTCGTGATTTTGAAATAGTAAGCGACTAAATTTCTATACGTATGTTGTCAATAACATTCCAGTAGCCTCAGAGAAATTAGGCACGGTTTTCGCCAAACAATAACACGTACAGATGTTTTAGCTGGTCATCTATTATCTATCCAGCCAAAACAGCAACCACAAGAAACGGTCAAGATAGGCACCAGTAGCTTTTCGAGTTCCTCTTCATCGCTTCTTGTGACCGTTAGTTCGGGCGGGATGTAATGCCTTTCCTCGCATATAACACACATAAAAAAGATGTTCGGAAAGCCTGCGGATGAAATCGCGGTTGTCGAAGGTTTACTCCGACTTCGCACAAGAATTTTTCACAAAGTGAAAGACGTTTGCTGACTTATGCAGCTGGCATCCTCAGCGCATACACTCGCCACAAACGAGCGGAGTTCACTGCCATGTGAATTCGGGGAAAAATATTTACAATCACAAACACCAGACGGTTCAGGTTTCCGGATCGTTACACTACAGCGTACATCGTACTGATACCGCGGCTTTGGCACGCAAAACCCCGAATGCTATACCAATAACATTATCTAGGTTGTCACGTCCCGAAACCAAGATATGATTATGAGACGCCGTAGTGGTGGGCTGTGGAAATCTTGACCAGCTGGTGTTCTTCCGCGTGCACTGACATGGCACTGTGCACGGGCCTCTATACTATTTCACCGTCGCCTAAATGCGACTGCCGCAGCCGGAATCGAACACGCGACCTTCAGGTATACAGCCGGGCCCCATAGCGACTGCTGCACTCCATATATTCCTCACTAAAATGAAACAGAGCGCTGAAACAAGCGTTCTTCTGAAGAGACACTTCTTTCTGAATTCATCGGTCTTTTGAAGTGCCTCGCCCCTCCGTCTTGCGGCGATGGACATGGAGCATGCCAGAGGCCCGCCTGGTCACAGGTCCTCACACCCGTCAACCACAAGGAAGCGAGCTGGCTCTCCCAGTGACACTGAGGACACCGATCTCTATTCTATGTCGGAAGACGACACATCCGATGGCAGCTTTATACCTGTCCGGGGTAAGAGGGCAAAGAGAAGGACGGCGAATACAGCAGCATCAGCTCCTGCAAGCACAGCGAGTGTACATTCAAGGCCTGCGCGCTGGCCGCACGTCATCATCTTCATGCCCGAAGATCTATCAAGCAACCTACGGCTTCTGAACAGGCAAGCCCTTTCGGTTGCTCTCGAATGTGCGGTGCCACATCAAATTAAGGACGTACGAGTAAACCCAAGGAAGAACATTCTCGCCATAGACGTACACGATGTGAGTGCGCTAGGTCAGCTGCAGCAAATGACTGAGCTAGGTGGCATTAAAATGCGCCCCTTTATCCCGATGGATGACAAATCAATTGCCGGTGTAATTTATGACATCGACACTGCCATTCCTAATGCTGACTTGTCTACCCTCATCAAGCCTGCAAACGAGGGAACTGTCATTGCGCAAGTGCGGCGCCTTGGAAATACGCGCTGCGTAAAAGTGTTTTTCAAGGGAGATTGCATACCGTCCCACGTTAAAGTTGGACATTTTCGACATCCGGTTCGACCATTCATCCAAAAGCCACTTCAATGTCATCAGTGCTTCAGGCTAGGACACGTCAAGGGCGTATGCCCCAACTTACGACTGTGTCCCCGCTGCGCTGAATCTCATGCTGAAGACGCCTGTCGGGCGACTACTCTGAAGTGCGCCAACTGCAGTGGTCCTCATGCTGCCTCGTCGAAAGAGTGTCCTCGAATCCAAAAGGAGCGCGCGGTTCTCAGACAAATGGCCCGAGACAACTCAACACACAGGGAGGCAGCCGAAGTAGTCCGGCGTCGGCGTCGACGTCGGGATCATCGAAAGTCTTCAAAGAAGGCACATTCCCGAGACGCTCCTTCCCACTCTTTAGCAGTTCTATGCATTAGCGCCGCGAAAGGGCCCACCACCTCTACGAAAGAAACAGAGAAGCCACCTTCTCTGGAGGAATGGCCCACGCTCCCGACGCGCTCTTCTGCCAAGGAACCTCTGCAGGTTGTGGCCACACAAGAGCCGTCTCCAACCATGGAAGATTTGCCTAAAACTGATCGTCAAGTGATCTCGGTGCTGCATTCCCTTATAGAAGCCATCCGAGCGATATTAATCGACATGAAGACACCATCTGCTTGAAGCGCACTTGGACTATTGGACGCCCTAAGCCCAGTGCTTGAATCTCTCAACTAGGAAGATGGCTACTCACACCTCAACATTTCTTAAAAGAAGTCCAGGCTGCATCCGTCATCCAATGGAACGCCAGAGGACTAAAATCACGCCTTTCAGATTTTCGTCAGTTTGTGTTTACCAACGTGTTTCCAATCATCGTCATTTGTGAACCCAATTTGTCGAAACCAATAAGACTATCGGGGTACGAAGCTGTCACGTCTTCAACGAACGGTGCGTGCAGCAAAATCATCGTCTTTGTTCGTCGTGAACTGACGTATGTTCTGCAACCGATTGCACCTCACGATGACAATCAGTATGTCTGCATCACTGTGAAAAAGAACCAACTCATGTTTACTCTCATAGGCGTTTATATATCGCCGTCAAGTAATCTCGATTCCAGGAGATTAGCGGATATTTTGAGAGTGTGTCCTGCACCATGGGTCCTCATAGGTGATTTCAATGCGCACAATCACGCATGGGGAAGTACGCAGACAAATGCAAGAGGACGCAGGTTAGCAAACATCGCCTACAACTATGGCCTTACTCTCCTGAACGACGGCAGCCCCACTTTTCTTCGAGGGGTGACATACGGCAGCTGTCTCGACCTTGCTTTTGTCTCTAACTCCCTCGCGAGACACGTCAAGTGGTTTCCAGATGTTGAGACACGAGGAAGTGATCACATTCAAATCTACCTTAACATCAAAGGCTTGTCTAGTTATGGTCCACGGACGACCATTCGAGCAGTCCAATGGACCAACTTCAAATCTGACATGGAAGATGCTTGCAGCGATGGCCTACAATCTGGGTTAGAGGAAACAATTAAGAGCACAATGCAAAACGCCACTCGCACGGTGACAATATCTTCCACACGAAACGACTTTGATATAGCGTTGGAGCGACTCCGAGCACTGCGATGCCGGGCGGAGCGTCGGTATCGGCGTACAAAATCGATTCACGATCTTAGGGCAGCCAGGAGGATGCAAAAGAAGATTCGGCGTCGCATGGATAGATTAGCGTCGGAACGATGGACAACGTTTTGCCAGTCACTAGACCCTAGCAAGCCACTCTCACACATTTGGAAAACGGTGCAAGGTCTGCGTCACCCTACGGAACAGCGCTTTCCATTCAAAGCGCTCGCGCTATTTCAAAGGAGGCAAGACATCGATGTCGCAGAAGATTTCTGTGCGCAGATTGCCAACCAAGCCACTCGTCCAGATTCTCCAGTGAGAGGTGACGTCCCCCGTTCCCGTGACTACCACATGGACCTCCTTTTTACAATGGAGGAGCTCGAGGCGGCACTAGCTCTCTGCAGGCGTTCAACTTCTCCGGGCCCAGATGGTATTCCGTACCGAGCCTTGTGCAACCTTGGGGAAGGTGCAAGGAGAGAACTGTTGAGTCTCTACAACATCTCGTGGCAGGATGGCAATGTTCCTGATGACCGGAAAGTAAGCCGCTTGTTACCCATCTTGAAGCAGGGCGAATCCCCACTCGAACTAACCTCATACCGCCCAATAGCACTGGCCAGCTGCGTAGGGAAGATAATGGAACGGATGATACTAGGCCGCCTGGAGTGGTATCTTGAATACTACAAGATTTATCCGAATTCAATGACTGGTTTCCGACGCGACCGCTCTTCTATTGACAATGTCGTTGATCTAGTTTCGTACGTTCAGCACGAAAGATCCCGTAAGCGACTATCTGCAGCTTTGTTTCTAGATGTGAAAGGCGCTTATGATAATGTACTACATGAAGCCATTTTGGGTGCTCTTGCGGTGGTTGGCCTTGGTGGTCGAGTCTTTCGGTGGATTTCGAGTTACCTGGCTGCAAGATCATTCTTTGTGTTAACAGAAGATGGCCCAACTACGCGACGCTATACTTCCAGGGGTGTTCCTCAAGGCGGAGTTCTTAGCCCGACGCTATTCAATCTTGCACTAATTGGCCTTGCTGAATACTTGCCAAGCACCATTAAAATCTCAATATACGCAGACGACATCTGTGTCTGGACATCGGCAGTCACACGTCCTCAGATACGTTCCCGGCTTCAAAAAGCAGCAACTATGATTACCAACTACTTGTTCAAACAAGGTCTCAGCATATCACCAGAAAAATGCGCGCTGGTGGCTTTAACTCGCAAAGCAATGACCCCTTATGTCATCTCAATCTGCGGGCGACCGATTTCTTACGCCAAAACCCACCGGTTTCTGGGCATCATTATTGATAGGGACCTCTGTTGGAGTCCGCATGTGACCTATGTGAAGAAGCGCCTGACCGCTATTTCTCAACTGTTCAAGTTCCTGGCAGGAAAGACGTGGGGGATGTCAGTACTGTTGTGCCCGGCGCCAGAGCTGACGAGGGAGCGGCGTTCCTTTTGATGTTCCTTTTGGTCGCCAAACGGGTTGGCGGCCTGTGTCCGCCATGTATTGTTCCCACCTGGCCGGGGGGGTGCGGCGTCTTGCCGCCACGGCACCGTGAGCAGTTCGGGAGACCACAAGTGCAGCTTCTTCTTTGGAAGATGACGGCGGCGGCGGCGGCCGGGAATCGTCCCGCTAATTAAACGAGTCGTTCGGCGACCATTTGAAGCTTGTTTACGGCGGCCTTTTCAATGGATGCAGTCATGGCCGGCGCCAGGGCTGGCGGGGGAGCGGCGCTCCTTTGGTCTTCAAACAAATAACCGAACGACCGGCTGCCTACGCCGGCCCTGTATTGTCCGTCCTAGCAGGAGGGTGAGACGTCCTGTCGCCACGACGGAGTGGGCCGTTCGGGGGACGACAGCAAATGCGACATCTTCCTGGGAACAAGAGGTCGCGGCGGCCCCCGCAAATCACCCCGCTCATTGAGCAAACAGTTCGGCGGACCCTTTGATGGATGCCGTCCTGAGCGTGGGACCTCTCGACCAGCGACACACACGACGAGGAAGAGCCCTGCTGGCACCACCTTTGAGTGCAGTGATCACGCTTCAATTTTGAACGTTCACGTGGACCGTGCGTGCTCGTCACCCTCGCGGGTAATGTGTGATCCGTGATTGGACGGTGCCCTCTGTACGCGGTCCCCGATCTAGGGATCTGGGGAGGACAGACCCTTTATAATGAGCCCCCACGGCTCATTCGGTGTGCTTTTTCGAGAGGCAGAACCAGGGAGAACGATGTAGAACCAAGCACCATGTAGCGCTATGTTAGGAGTCATGTAGAGGCTTGCCACGTTTGAGAGCTCACCGTGTAGGGAGTTCGCAATGTATATATTGTAAATAAACCCTCTTCAAGTCTCTCTTCCTCCTGCCTCGACAACTTCATCCCGGACCCCCGGTGTCTGGAAATCCCGGTCGCAACAACTGGTTGGCAGCGTTGGGATACGAGTCTGCGACGGAGAACGACATGGACCGGAGGCCAGCCGAAAGCCCTGGAACTCGGCGGGATCGAAGCAGCGTACCACCACCGCACGTAATGGGGTGAGTGCCTGGCTTTGTGCTTGAGATATATCGAGTCTTTTAGCCTAGATTCGTTAAAAGATAGATATAACCAACAACTGCCTGGCCACTGTAGTTGTTATCTCGGCACAAAGCAGCACTGGATGATTATCTGAGCAAGTACGCTAAAGCAGGAAAGCTTAGATTATTCAATAGGAACAAGTGGTAATGTTTCAAAATTTCTAAGGGTACGTTGCGGGTTAAATTTTAGGATGTTGTAAAATGCAGGAGTGAAAAATTAACAGGAAACAAGTAGAGAGGGATGTTGGCCACGTAGTGCTACTTGGGTGCTTAAGCTTGTGGTCTCCGCTGTGAGATTTGCCAGGCTTCAATTTCTCTAGACCCAGAATTGAAACGCTGGTGGGTTTGTGTTTTGTCACAGCTGAGCCAAAGCAAAGTAGTCGCCATGGATCTTACGAGATTGACGAGAGAGAACCTGCTGAACCTGTGTTGGGATCTGGAGCTAGATTTAATGATGATATGCCTGCTTCTAAACTCCGCGAAGTGATTCTCGAAAGCAATAGTGACAATGAGGAAATCGAGCACTTCGGGAATATGTACTTATTGGACCAGGAGGAGGAAGTAAAAAGGGCGCAAAGAAAGGAAAGATGGCGCCAGGAGGAATTGGAAGCTGAGCGCAGGCATGAAGAACATATGGAAGTACAAAGGGCGCAAAGAAAGGAAAGATGGCGCCAGGAGGAATTGGAAGCTGAGCGCAAGGCATGAAGAACATATGAAAAGGATGCAGGAATTAGACGAAGAGATAGATAGGATTCGGGCGTAGAGGGGTGGCATTGCAGCAGAGTGGTCAATCCGTAGATGTAGCGCACGAGCGGTGCAAGGTAGCGGCGGTGCCGTTTAAGGTTGAAGAGAAGGCTACAGGTCAGAAAGTTGTAGATGTAGCGCACGAACGGTGCGATGTAACGGCGGTGCCGTTTACAACTGAAGCGGAGGCTACATGTCTGATATCTGTAGATATAGCGGCGGTGCCGTTTGAGGCCGAAGAAAAGGCTAGTGCCTGTAAGGGAATGGAACAGGTTTTAACCCATTCTGAGGGAAAAGAGCTCGCGGTCGCAGCAGGGTGTGAGGGTTCCGTGGTGGTGGAAACGGAGTTAAGATTAACAGAGTGTTCCATCGAACCTTGCAGCCCTGTAGACCATGTTGATGAGCATCAGAGGCGGACGAAAGGCTCCAGGTTTGGCACCAAGGAATGTGCCAAACGGAGAAAGCGTCCGAAAAACAGAAGCGCGGCAAGGCTCGCGATCAGCGCGGCGCGTTTGACGAGGACCTTCAAACGGCGTGGCGGATTCGCGAGGAAAAGGCCCGTTGTCTTCCTCTGACTGGCTCGAATCGCATGCGTCTAAGCGGCCGGAGAGTGAGGAAAAGAAAAGCGCAATCTACGCGGCCGCGGTCTAGGGATGAACTGATAAGTGATCATCAGGACTGGGCGCGCGAGACGGCGGAGGAGCATATCGGTGATGAAGAACGTCAGAGTAGGAGGACGAAAGGCTCCCAGGTCCGCGCCAAGAAGCGTGCACAGGGGAGAAAAGCGTCCGAAGGGCAACAGTACGGCAAGCTCGCGATGAGCACAACGCGTTCGAGTAAGGTTTTCAAACGGCGGAGTGACATCGCGAGAAAAGTGCCGTTGTCTTCTCTGACGGGTCTGTTATCGTATGCGTCCGAACCGCCGGAAAAGAAAAGCGCATCGTACGCGGCAGTGTTGGAAGGATAATTGCTAGGCAATCATTCAGACAGTGCGCGCGGGAAAGCTAACAAGCAAGTGGGTGCTGACGAGCATCAGAGGTTGGCGAAAGGCTCCGTAGACGGCACGAAGAAGCGTGACAAACGGAGAAAGCGCCGTAAAGACGAGGCAAAAATCGCGACGCGTTTGAGGAATGTATTCAAATGGCGGAGCGAATTTCAAGAAAGTTGCCGTATCGCAAGCGTCCCAGCGGCCAGAGAACAAAGAAGAAAAGAGAAGCGCATTGTGTGCGTAAGTGGGCCGAAGGGCAAGAGAGACCCGTCCGTGTTCTCGCGGTGCATTGGACGGGGTGCGGGGCAAAAGAGTCGGGGGTTTTCGAGGGGCAGGAAGCGACAGCAAGTCGGCTTCGAGGAACGTCGCGGGGTTCGGTAGCAGGGCGATTGACGCGTGTTGTAGACCCCGCTTCTCGAGAAATCGTTCCGGGCGCGACCACCACGAGTTAGACTAAAGTAGTGAGAACAGCTGTAGCCTGTCAGAAAACGTCGACTCGGGACTGTAAAAAGGAACATTTTGTTTGTTTTTGTGATTTTGTAAATAACTCGTTTGTACTTTGTTTCGTTAGCGCTCTATCATTTTGGTAGCCGATATTGCGTTTGTATAGATCTATTGGAAGGATAGTGACACGCATTAGAGCGTACAGAATTAGGCGTTTGTCATCGGCACCGGAGTTGGTTTGTATGCGTCCGAGCCGCCGGACCAAACGAAAAAAAAAAAAAAGCACGTTGGGTAGAAAGGCAGACCCTTTCTGTCGCTCTGTCGACGGCATGTTTGATGGACCTGCGGGAGTGCGAGGTACTCAGCGAGAGTAAGAACGCAGGTTGTCAGCGCAGAGCTTTGCGGGGGTCGGAGGCGAAGGCGAATGGGTTTTGCCATTGTTCCATTCCCGTTCGCCTAGAAAGACCCACAGGACGCGACGCCGCGCGTTCGTCTCAAAATTAAGGTGACAGCGGTAAGCGTTTCGGAGGGCTCTCCCGCGGATTTGTATTTTTTAGTTTTGAATATCTGTTTTGACTGTTTAGGTCAGTTTTCCTTTTGGAATGTGTTTTGTACTTCTGCTACTAGATAGCGTTTACGTAGCAGGTACCATGCTGTTTATTTTTTAAGCTTGTATGTATTGGTTTTAAAGGTAACCGTTTTGCGGCAGGTATAACGACACGTTAGGGGCGTTTGTCAAGTAGGACCGACGTTAGAGACGAATTTTGAGTGGAGCGCACGGACGCAAGGATATTCTTGCGAGGTTTTCAGGATTCATGCGAAAGTTTTTTTGTTGTTATTTTTCGTTTTGTTCGCATGTCTCCGGTGTTGAAGTAAGGAAAGGTATTCGGGGGTTTACGTGTACGTTTTAGTCATGAGCTTAAGTGTAGAGTGGTAACCTCACGAGAGTTAATGAGTGGTTCATCCATGCAGGAGCACTATAGCGTGTGATGGCAGGACGTGTAATGAGATGTCCTGATGTAGGTACAGCACGACAGTTATGCTTTCGTCTTCTCAAAGGAATTGACGACTGGCTTTTGGCGGCACTAAATTTCGGGAACTAAAAGATAGCGTGAAGTAAAATGCTTTATTTTATGAGTATGATACTGGTGGGTTACGGCGGATTACTCACGCAAGCACTCGGGTATGCCACGGTGAGCGCATCACTTGACAGTTAGTTTTCTTGAAAGCCGTTTGATGGAAAGATTATTATCGGATCGGGATTAGGAGTTTTGGTGAAACCTCAGAGAAACGTCCCGATTGCTGCTTTGTGTTTGGTAATACTGCTTAAGTAAGGTTGCTTTTGGATAATTTGTCGGACTCGACGTGTCTCAGTGCGGGCAGGGTGCTCTCCCGTGCCTGTGGTGGTGTGTATGAATGCTTTTCCCAGAGGGGAGCCACAGGAACGAGAGGG
>WOVY01005886.1:0-19637 GCA_013436015.1 Rhipicephalus annulatus | reverse complement strand
ACATCGTTCTTTAAGGTTTCACGATGCTTGCATGCGCTTTCATAGCAGTTTCGCACTTGTAACGGTACAAGACGCAGTATCTGGCTTGTTCATGCCGTTTGTGTGCTTTCACAATATTTCACCTATCGCAGGTTCGTACTCGCAATAAAACAACACTATCTCGTTAGATGACGTCGTTTTTGGTGGTTTCACGACGCTACCTAGCTTAACCTAACCTAACCTAACCTAACCTAACCTTCACACTTCTATCGTTAGAAAACGTTTTAATCGCTACTTTACAATGCTTTCTGCAACATTACGACGGTTTCATTCGCTTTCACATTAGATATCGCTGTTTCCGACTTGTAATGGTGAAAAACACTGCATCTCACTAGGTGACAGCGTTTAATGCGGTTTTATGACGGTTCATAACTTAACCTAACCAAACCTTCGCACTTGTATCTAAAAACGCTCTATTACACTGTTTCCTTCACAATTACGATATTTGCATGACCTCACAGTTTTTCACCAACTTAGTACAGTACAGAACGCTGTATCTCGCTCAATTACATCGTTCTTTAAGGTTTCACGATGCTTGCATGCGCTTTCATAGCAGTTTCGCACTTGTAACGGTACAAGACGCAGTATCTGGCTTGTTCATGCCGTTTTGTGTGCTTTCACAATGTTTCACCTATGGCAGGTTCGTACTCGCAACAAAACAACACTATCTCGTTAGATGACGTCGTTTTTGGTGGTTTCACGACGCTACCTAGCTTAAACTAACCTAACCTAACCTAACCTAACCTTAACACTTCTATCGTTAGAAAACGTTTTACTCGCTACTTTACAATGCTTTCTGCAACATTACGACGGTTTCATGCGCTTTCACATTAGATATCGCTGTTTCCGACTTGTAATGGTGAAAAACACTGCATCTCACTAGGTGACAGCGTTTAATGCGGTTTTATGACGGTTCATATCTTAACCTAACCAAACCTTCGCACTTGTATCTAAAAACGCTCTATTACACTGTTTCCTTCACAATTACGATATTTGCATGACCTCACAGTTTTTCACCAACTTAGTACAGTACAGAACGCTGTATCTCGCTCAATGACATCGTTCTTTAAGGTTTCACGATGCTTGCATGCGCTTTCATAGCAGTTTCGCACTTGTAACGGTACAAGACGCAGTATCTGGCTTGTTCATGCCGTTTTGTGTGCTTTCACAATATTTCACCTATCGCAGGTTCGTACTCGCAATAAAACAACACTATCTCGTTAGATGACGTCGTTTTTGGTGGTTTCACGACGCTACCTAGCTTAAACTAACCTAACCTAACCTAACCTTCGCACTTCTATCGTTAGAAAACGTTTTACTCGCTACTTTACAATGCTTTCTGCAACATTACGACGGTTTCATGCGCTTTCACATTAGATATCGCTGTTTCCGACTTGTAATGGTGAAAAACACTGCATCTCACTAGGTGACAACGTTTAATGCGGTTTTATGACGGTTCATATCTTAACCTAACCAAACCTTCGCACTTGTATCTAAAAACGCTCTATTACACTGTTTCCTTCACAATTACGATATTTGCATGACCTCACAGTTTTTCACCAACTTAGTACAGTAGAGAACGCTGTATCTCGCTCAATGACATCGTTCTTTAAGGTTTCACGATGCTTGCATGCGCTTTCATAGCAGTTTCGCACTTGTAACGGTACAAGACGCAGTATCTGGCTTGTTCATGCCGTTTTGTGTGCTTTCACAATATTTCACCTATCGCAGGTTCGTACTCGCAATAAAACAACACTATCTCGTTAGATAACGTCGTTTTTGGTGGTTTCACGACGCTACCTAGCTTAACCTAACCTAACCTAACCTAACCTAACCTTCACACTTCTATCGTTAGAAAACGTTTTACTCCCTACTTTACAATGCTTTCTGCAACATTACGACGGTTTCATTCGCTTTCACATTAGATATCGCAGTTTCCGACTTGTAATGGTGAAAAACACTGCATCTCACTAGGTGACAGCGTTTAATGCGGTTTTATGACGGTTCATAACTTAACCTTGTGGGAATTGAGGCTAGCCCGCTGCCTGTGCGCGGGCTTTGCCGCCTTTTCTGCCGTTCTCATGTCCCGACATGTCTGCCCTCCCTTGCTGTCTGCCGTGGTGGGAGAGCGGAGTGACGTTTTAACTCCCTCACCCGGAAGCGAATGTTGACTGTGGCGCCGCGCGCGGGGGCCCCGAGAGGTTTTCGCGCGCTGCGTCGGGAGCGGTCAGATACAGTCCGGGACTTCAAACGGTGAGCCACGCATTCTTTTCCGTCCGTCGAGTCCCGTCGCTCGGGGCTCGTCGGACTTCGCCGACGGCGCCTTGCGCCCGAGGCGAACGCTCACCTTTGTTGCCCCGCTGCGTACTCACGGCCGAAGGGCAGTACGGTGTCCTAGTGCGTGGCCTAGCTACGCCGACCCGTCTCCCTTCGAAGCCAACGCGAGCGCCTTTGCCCTCGCTCGAGCAACCGGGCCCTTTTGTCCCGGTGTCTCCGTGGATTACCTTTACCGCGGAGACGTGCTCGTGGCACCCTGTGTAGTACTTTGTGCCCGTGGCGTGGATAAGCCTACTTGCTTTCCCGCCGCGCCTTTTTGCAACGGGCTGTACTGCGTTTGGTGTTGCCACAATAAAGTGTTGCGACTTGAGCAGTATCGTGTTTCCCGCCACGGCGAAGGTTAACGCGTGCCCTGCGGCTCGCTAAGACCGGACCCACGCTGGTGGCCGTACTCCTTCGGGATACGTGTACACCACACTGGCGCCCAACGTGGGGCCGGTCTTAGCGAGCCGCAGGGCGCCTGAATTGTCGATGGTAGCCGCACCAAGTGCGCCTTTGGTTCGACAACAGGCAAATCCCACAAGGAGCCTATTTTGCTCTGGGAATGGCGCGCAGGGCGGTGGTCTGTTTGAAACCGCCCCACTGATCGAGCTGGGCGACTGCTCGTCTTCGCTCGACCGCGCCGCTAACGCACCAACGGTTTCCTACGAAGCCGGTGCGACGACGCAGACTTTGCTGCAAAACGCCGTGCAGATGATCCAAGCACTCTCGGGAGCTGTGCAAACGCTTTCGGCTGTTCCGAAAAGCGGTCACCCCGCTGTTATGTTGCCTGTGCCAACCTACAGCGGATACGGTGATCAGCTCACCGCCCGAGATTACCTCGACTCTCTGTCACGTTATCAGAGAGCGATAGGTTTGGATGATAAGGTGGTGCTCGAACGTGTTGTTCCAGCTGCACTGACTGACACGGCGGCGAGATGGTATCGGCTTTCCGGTTACCGTGCAGCAAACCTCGAGGAATTTCGTGCGGTCTTTTTGCGCGAATTCCTGCCCACTGACTACGAAAGTGGGATGCGGCGAGAGCTCGAGCTCCGTACACAAGCTCCTGACGAGTCTTTACAGGAGTATGTACGGGCGATGGATGAACTTATTTCTATCGCTGAGCCCCGAGCCTCGAACGAGGAACGCGTCGAACGGGTGATACGGCAGGCACATCCGACTTTTTCGGCGTACCTGCGCGGCGGCCGCTTCAGTGATTTGGAAGCGTTGGCCGCCGAGGCGAAGCGCATCCAAGGCGACATTCTCGCCGCGCGTGCCTATCGCCCGCCGCCGCCAGCCAGCGACGCCCTTGAGCCGCGCTGCGCTTGGAGAGGGGCCATGACCCTTCCCCAACGGCAACAGCCTCTCGGCGCCGCCTTTGCGGCTGCAACCGGCTGTGCGTGGGAGTTGAGCGATCGCGCTCTTGATCCCTTTACGCATGAAAGGCGGGCAGCCTGCGCTGCTCCACCTGAAACCTCCACACAGGGACGCTTTTCGACCCAACGTAATGTGGGAGGTGCGGCTCGCAGAAACGTATCCTACGATAACGTAGCGAGCCGATCACGACAGCTCGAAGCTGCTCCGTCTGGGAATACAGACCGTGATGGAGTGCGCTGTTACCGCTGCCGTGAAAGAGGGCACATAGCAAGGGAATGCACCGGATCCAGGCCTCCTGCGAGGCAGGGAAACGGGCTTCCGGGTCGTTCGTGAATGCACGACCGACCCAACCTTTGCTCCTTCCCTCTGCGTGCAGGGCAAGCACTTTTCTTGCTGATACGCACGCGCCGTTCATTCCGGTCACCATTGCCGGCCGTGAATTTTCGGCTTTGCTGGACACGGGCGCTAGCGCCTCGTTGTTTGGCGAACAGGTGTTGTCCCACTTGCAGAAGCACTCGGTGCGCTTGCGGGACAGCCGAACGACATTCACCCTTGCGAAAGGCGTGGCCCATTCGGCAGGCGCTGCAAGGTTGACTGTCAGATGGGGAGATCGAATGAGACGCTGCCGTCTTGTTCATCTTCCAGGGCTCAATGTTCCAGTGATTCTCGGTCGGGACTTTCTCCTTAAAACCGGTATCGTTGTGGACATTGCGAATGGCGGCTATCGTGATGGCCCATTTTGCCAACTCAAGCCGTTCATCAGCCCGCCGGCGCTTACCGTCGCCTTTGCGGCAGAAGCGTCGGAAACGTGCCTTGCGCAGAGTTCGGGGCCAAGCCCCCGCTCACCGCATTTGCCCTCTCACAGTCCCCTTCGGGAACGAGAGGCGCGGCACGAACCGTGTCGTGCGCCAACTCCGGGGTCGTACCCTGGCGTTCCGCTCTCGTCGGCTCGAAACCCCTGTGTGGATCGACCGACACGACACGGAGAGGCACTACATCCTTTGGTCGCCTGCGCGACTCAGTTGGATGAAGCACAGAAGGCTCGTCTGTCGACACTGTTATGTCAGTACGACGAGCTCTTCACTGATCAACCTGGCTGCACCGATTTTGTGAGCCATGTGATCGAAACTGGTGACGCACTTCCTTTGAAGTGTAACCCCAGGCCCGTCAGTCTCGCCAAAAGGCAGATTATCGATGGGTTGCTAGATGACATGCTTGCGGCTGGCATTATTCGCCGCTCGTCTAGCTCCTGGGCGTCTCCAATTGTGCTAGTGCCTAAGAAAGATGGCAGTCATCGCCTGTGCGTCGACTATCGCCGTCTGAATGGAGTGACTCGTAAGGATGCCTATCCGCTCCCCACGATAAACTCCATCGTAGGTAACCTGGGTGATGCACGGTACTTTACCACGCTTGACGCCTCTAAAGGTTACCTACAGGTCCGGATGGGTAACCGTGACCAGTGTAAAACTGCGTTCACGTCCCACAGAGGGTTGTTCGAGTTTACTCGTATGCCCTTTGGTCTTTGCAATGCTCCTGCGACGTTTCAAAGACTCATGGACCGCGTCCTCGGGGAAGCAAAGTGGTCATACTGCATGTGCTACCTCGACGACATCGTGATTTATTCACGAACCTTCGAAGAGCACTTGGCCCATGTTGCCGATGTACTCGAGAGGGTGCGGACCGCCGGGATGACACTTAACCCCGCTAAGGTCCAATTAGCGCAGACCCGTGTTCAGTTGCTCGGGTTTACGCTGGGCGAAGGCTCCATAGAGCCGGATCGGGAGAAACTTCGAGCTATTCTCGAATTTCCCGTGCCCAAGGACGTACGTGGCCTTCGCCGCTTTCTAGGAATGGTCAACTTTTACCGTTCCTTCATTCCGTCCTGTGCCCGACTGCAGGCGCCCTTGAGCAAACTCTTGGGTAAGTCTGCCGAGTAGGCAATGGGGACTTGAGCAGCAGGAGGCGTTTTGCCGACTGTCTAACGCCATAGCGGAGACAGCGCAGCTCAAGCTCCCCGACCTGACCAGACCGTTCGTTGTACAGACTGATGCGAGCGATCTGGGTTTAGGAGCTGTTCTCCTACAGGAATACGATGGCGTGTTGCAGCCGTTGGCCTTTGCCAGCCGCTCCTTGGTCTCTGCGGAGAAAAATTATTCCGTGACCGAAAAGGAGTGCCTCGCCATCGTGTTTGCACTGCGGAAGTTTGACGTCTATCTTGATGGGACGAAATTCGTAGTGCAAACGGATCACAGTGCGCTCAGCTGGCTGATGCGGCTCCGTGAGCCTGCCGGCAGGCTGGCGCGCTGGGCTCTCCTGATACAGCACTATGACTTTTCGGTGCAGTATCGAAAGGGGAGCACCAACGTGGTAGCTGACGCGCTATCTCGTGCCCCACTGTCGGCCGAGGACCTTGATCCCGGTGCGACAACCGCTAGCGGTGCCTTAGCACTTGCAAGCGTCAGGGGCGAAACAGCAGCTTCGCCGCCTTTCGGCGAGAAGGGTGGGTCCCCATGTGGACAAACGTTGGCTGCTAACCAGGTAAGCGGCGCACCGCGAAGCGGCCGAGCGGGGGAGCTTTCCGAAGGCCACGAGGCCGAGAGCGAACCCGTAACGCCGACTCAAGCGGTTGTTGCTGCGGTCCTGAGTGGGCGCGATACCAGACTCCCCCATTTTGGGAGAATGGGCATCGCTTTCAGCAGAGAAGAGCTTCTGAAGGCCCAGCAAAGTGACCCGTTTTGTCGCGAAACATGCGACGGTCTCAGAGAGATGGAGCGCCGTGACGCTGCTTGTCCTGCAGCGGGCGCCGATAACGACTGTCTCGACGAGACGGAGCGCCGTGACGCTGCTTGCCCTGCAGCGGGCGCGAATAGGGGGCTCGAACCAGCGTGTGTCGCTGAGTCCCCGGCGGATTCATATTTGCTGGACCATGACGGGCTCCTGCTGAACTATATAGCCACTGACGACGAGTCCTTAGACCCGTTTAAGGTGGTTATGCCCAAAAGTTGAGAGCCGCACTGTTGCGATCCTCTCACGACGAATCCATGGCCGGTCACCTGAGTGGCTCGAAAGTTTTTGCAAACTGAGCGATGTTGTGACCTGGCCCGGCACGAAGCGTGGTTTTTATCGCTATTCCGTGCCTGCCACGTCTGACAAACGGTTGAGCCAAGGGTTGGAAAGCCGCCCGGTCTTATGAACCGATTGTCAGTGAGCGTCCGTGGCGCGTACTAGCTGAAAGATCCCCTTTGGGAAAACTCAGCCGTGCCCACATCGCAGACCTGAAGCCCTTTGTCACGGTCTGACGAGCTCGCGCCAGTGCCCTGCGGCACTTCGCGCCAGCAACGGGGCACACCCGGAGCGGCGGACCGCATTCGGACCCCGCGCCGGTATAATCTGAGGAAGCGGTCACCTTTGTGATTTCGCGCCGGACGGCGGACTTCTCCGCAACCGAAGGCCCTCAGTTTACTGTCTAGCCTCAGTATAGGTTAGCTTCTTTACGGACTTTTATCGTAAAGAAGTTGACCCCGCCTTGTTTGCTGCCAGTGTTTCTTTTTTTTTTCAAGTGTTCATGTGTATTTTATGTTTATTTTGTGTAATATTAAGTGTTATTTGTGTTTTATGCTTTTTTTTGCCAGATGTTCAGTGTCAGTTTGCTCTGTGTTTACTTTTTTTTTCGTGTTCGTTTAGTCTACCGCGAAGGGAGCTGTGTGTGACCTTGGGTGTCGGTGCTTGGCGGGGGAGAGAGACGAAGGACGCTTTGCGCCTACGCTCGCGCAGCCGTCGGCGGTGAGTGTGCGTGCTTCTGTGCGTGTGTAAGCTTCGGTGCGAGCCCGCGAAGAGTGCGTCATGGCTGCCCCTCCATCGACGCGGACACTGGAGGTGCTGGGGGGGCATTGACCCACTGACGTCAGACCATCTGGCTGTGCTCTGCTCTCGGCTGTCGCCGAAGAAGCCCTGCTGCCTTTTCCACCATGGCTCCTGCGCGAGGCCAGCTGAAAGCAGCTATATGCTGCCGGCCAACGCCAGGGCGCCTCGCAGCCAATTTTGGTTCGGCCTCCCTGACCACCGGAGAGGCCCGGCTTCCCGCAACGTCCAGCTTCGTCATCGAGCCGGAAATGCGGGGCCTCCGAACAACCGAAGCGGCTTTCATCGGACTCGCGGCTTATCAAGAGCAGCAACAAGCCATCAGTGAGCCCCTCCCGTACCTCTGACCTCGCACTCGGGCATCGCACCCAGCGGACACTGTCACGCCCTTCCGCCCCTCCGCGCAGTGGACGCTATCCCCCTTCAGCACGACGAACACTAGTGCCACGTTTCTTTGCTCCCTTCCGCAGTTATTTTTATAGTGTCATGTGTTTATTTTGTTATTTATGTTTTGTTTCTCCTTTGTGATTTTTTTTAGCAGCTGTAGCAGGGTTGGACTGAGGTTAGCTGTCGCTCATAGCAGTGTCATTTTAACTGCATGGGTGACGTCCGGCTGCCTTTTGCAGACCGGTAAAGGGCAAATTTAGGAGAGGGGGATGTGGGAATTGAGGCTAGCCCGCTGCCTGTGCGCGGGCTTTGCCGCCTTTTCTGCCGTTCTCATGTCCCGACATGTCTGCCCTCCCTTGCTGTCTGCCGTGGTGGGAGAGCGGAGTGACGTTTTAACTCCCTCACCCGGAAGCGAATGTTGACTGTGGCGCCGCGCGCGGGGGCCCCGAGAGGTTTTCGCGCGCTGCGTCGGGAGCGGTCAGATACAGTCCGGGACTTCAAACGGTGAGCCACGCATTCTTTTCCGTCCGTCGAGTCCCGTCGCTCGGGGCTCGTCGGACTTCGCCGACGGCGCCTTGCGCCCGAGGCGAACGCTCACCTTTGTTGCCCCGCTGCGTACTCACGGCCGAAGGGCAGTACGGTGTCCTAGTGCGTGGCCTAGCTACGCCGACCCGTCTCCCTTCGAAGCCAACGCGAGCGCCTTTGCCCTCGCTCGAGCAACCGGGCCCTTTTGTCCCGGTGTCTCCGTGGATTACCTTTACCGCGGAGACGTGCTCGTGGCACCCTGTGTAGTACTTTGTGCCCGTGGCGTGGATAAGCCTACTTGCTTTCCCGCCGCGCCTTTTTGCAACGGGCTGTACTGCGTTTGGTGTTGCCACAATAAAGTGTTGCGACTTGAGCAGTATCGTGTTTCCCGCCACGGCGAAGGTTAACGCGTGCCCTGCGGCTCGCTAAGACCGGACCCACGCTGGTGGCCGTACTCCTTCGGGATACGTGTACACCACAACCTAACCAAACCTTCGCACTTGTATCTAAAAACGCTCTATTACACTGTTTCCTTCACAATTACGATATTTGCATGACCTCACAGTTTTTCACACTTAGTACAGTACAGAACGCTGTATCTCGCTCAATGAAATCGTTATTTAAGGTTTCACGATGCTTGCATGCGCTTTCATAGCAGTTTCGCACTTGTAACGGTACAAGACGCAGTATCTGGCTTGTTCATGCCGTTTTGTGTGCTTTCACAATATTTCACCTATCGCAGGTTCGTACTCGCAATAAAACAACACTATCTCGTTAGATGACGTCGTTTTTGGTGGTTTCACGGCGCTACCTAGCTTAACCTAACCTAACCTAACCTAACCTAACCTTCGCACTTCTATCGTTAGAAAACGTTTTACTCGCTACTTTACAATGCTTTCTGCAACATTACGACGGTTTCATGCGCTTTCACATTAGATATTGCTGTTTCCGACTTGTAATGGTGAAAAACACTGCATCTCACTAGGTGACAACGTTTAATGCGGTTTTATGACGGTTCATATCTTAACCTAACCAAACCTTCGCACTTGTATCTAAAAACGCTCTATTACACTGTTTCCTTCACAATTACGATATTTGCATGACCTCACAGTTTTTCACCAACTTAGTACAGTACAGAACGCTGTATCTCGCTCAATGACATCGTTCTTTAAGGTTTCACGATGCTTGCATGCGCTTTCATAGCAGTTTCGCACTTGTAACGGTACAAGACGCAGTATCTGGCTTGTTCATGCCGTTTTGTGTGCTTTCACAATATTTCACCTATCGCAGGTTCGTACTCGCAATAAAACAACACTATCTCGTTAGATGACGTCGTTTTTGGTGGTTTCACGACGCTACCTAGCTTAACCTAACCTAAGCTAACCTAACCTAACCTAACCTTCGCACTTCTATCGTTAGAAAACGTTTTACTCGCTACTTTACAATGCTTTCTGTAACATTACGACGGTTTCATGCGCTTTCACATTAGATATCGCTGTTTCCGACTTGTAATGGTGAAAAACACTGCATCTCACTAGGTGACAACGTTTAATGCGGTTTTATGACGGTTCATATCTTAACCTAACCAAACCTTCGCACTTGTATCTAAAAACGCTCTATTACACTGTTTCCTTCACAATTACGATATTTGCATGACCTCACAGTTTTTCACCACTTAGTACAGTACAGAACGCTGTATCTCGCTCAATTACATCGTTCTTTAAGGTTTCACGATGCTTGCATGCGCTTTCATAGCAGTTTCGCACTTGTAACGGTACAAGACGCAGTATCTGGCTTGTTCATGCCGTTTTGTGTGCTTTCACAATATTTCACCTATCGCAGGTTCGTACTCGCAATAAAACAACACTATCTCGTTAGATGACGTCGTTTTTGGTGGTTTCACGACGCTACCTAGCTTAAACTAACCTAACCTAACCTAACCTAACCTTCGCACTTCTATCGTTAGAAAACGTTTTACTCGCTACTTTACAATGCTTTCTGCAACATTACGACGGTTTCATGCGCTTTCACATTAGATATCGCTGTTTCCGACTTGTAATGGTGAAAAACACTGCATCTCACTAGGTGACAGCGTTTAATGCGGTTTTATGACGGTTCATATCTTAACCTAACCAAACCTTCGCACTTGTATCTAAAAACGCTCTATTACACTGTTTCCTTCACAATTACGATATTTGCATGACCTCACAGTTTTTCACCAACTTAGTACAGTACAGAACGCTGTATCTCGCTCAATGACATCGTTCTTTAAGGTTTCACGATGCTTGCATGCGCTTTCATAGCAGTTTCGCACTTGTAACGGTACAAGACGCAGTATCTGGCTTGTTCATGCCGTTTTGTGTGCTTTCACAATATTTCACCTATCGCAGGTTCGTACTCGCAATAAAACAACACTATCTCGTTAGATGACGTCGTTTTTGGTGGTTTCACGACGCTACCTAGCTTAACTAACCTAACCTAACCTAACCTAACCTTCGCACTTCTATCGTTAGAAAACGTTTTACTCGCTACTTTACAATGCTTTCTGCAACATTACGACGGTTTCATGCGCTTTCACATTAGATATCGCTGTTTCCGACTTGTAATGGTGAAAAACACTGCATCTCACTAGGTGACAACGTTTAATGCGGTTTTATGACGGTTCATATCTTAACCTAACCAAACCTTCGCACTTGTATCTAAAAACGCTCTATTACACTGTTTCCTTCACAATTACGATATTTGCATGACCTCACAGTTTTTCACCAACTTAGTACAGTACAGAACGCTGTATCTCGCTCAATGACATCGTTCTTTAAGGTTTCACGATGCTTGCATGCGCTTTCATAGCAGTTTCGCACTTGTAACGGTACAAGACGCAGTATCTGGCTTGTTCATGCCGTTTTGTGTGCTTTCACAATATTTCACCTATCGCAGGTTCGTACTCGCAATAAAACAACACTATCTCGTTAGATGACGTCGTTTTTGGTGGTTTCACGACGCTACCTAGCTTAACCTAACCTAACCTAACCTAACCTAACCTTCACACTTCTATCGTTAGAAAACGTTTTACTCGCTACTTTACAATGCTTTCTGCAACATTACGACGGTTTCATTCGCTTTCACATTAGATATCGCTGTTTCCGACTTGTAATGGTGAAAAACACTGCATCTCACTAGGTGACAGCGTTTAATGCGGTTTTATGACGGTTCATAACTTAACCTAACCAAACCTTCGCACTTGTATCTAAAAACGCTCTATTACACTGTTTCCTTCACAATTACGATATTTGCATGACCTCACAGTTTTTCACCAACTTAGTACAGTACAGAACGCTGTATCTCGCTCAATTACATCGTTCTTTAAGGTTTCACGATGCTTGCATGCGCTTTCATAGCAGTTTCGCACTTGTAACGGTACAAGACGCAGTATCTGGCTTGTTCATGCCGTTTTGTGTGCTTTCACAATATTTCACCTATCGCAGGTTCGTACTCGCAATAAAACAACACTATCTCGTTAGATGACGTCGTTTTTGGTGGTTTCACGACGCTACCTAGCTTAAACCTAACCTAACCTAACCTAACCTTCGCACTTCTATCGTTAGAAAACGTTTTACTCGCTACTTTACAATGCTTTCTGCAACATTACGACGGTTTCATGCGCTTTCACATTAGATATCGCTGTTTCCGACTTGTAATGGTGAAAAACACTGCATCTCACTAGGTGACAGCGTTTAATGCGGTTTTATGACGGTTCATATCTTAACCTAACCAAACCTTCGCACTTGTATCTAAAAACGCTCTATTACACTGTTTCCTTCACAATTACGATATTTGCATGACCTCACAGTTTTTCACCAACTTAGTACAGTACAGAACGCTGTATCTCGCTCAATGACATCGTTCTTTAAGGTTTCACGATGCTTGCATGCGCTTTCATAGCAGTTTCGCACTTGTAACGGTACAAGACGCAGTATCTGGCTTGTTCATGCCGTTTTGTGTGCTTTCACAATATTTCACCTATCGCAGGTTCGTACTCGCAATAAAACAACACTATCTCGTTAGATGACGTCGTTTTTGGTGGTTTCACGACGCTACCTAGCTTAACCTAACCTAACCTAACCTAACCTAACCTTCACACTTCTATCGTTAGAAAACGTTTTACTCGCTACTTTACAATGCTTTCTGCAACATTACGACGGTTTCATTCGCTTTCACATTAGATATCGCTGTTTCCGACTTGTAATGGTGAAAAACACTGCATCTCACTAGGTGACAGCGTTTAATGCGGTTTTATGACGGTTCATATCTTAACCTAACCAAACCTTCGCACTTGTATCTAAAAACGCTCTATTACACTGTTTCCTTCACAATTACGATATTTGCATGACCTCACAGTTTTTCACCAACTTAGTACAGTACAGAACGCTGTATCTCGCTCAATGACATCGTTCTTTAAGGTTTCACGATGCTTGCATGCGCTTTCATAGCAGTTTCGCACTTGTAACGGTACAAGACGCAGTATCTGGCTTGTTCATGCCGTTTTGTGTGCTTTCACAATATTTCACCTATCGCAGGTTCGTACTCGCAATAAAACAACACTATCTCGTTAGATGACGTCGTTTTTGGTGGTTTCACGACGCTACCTAGCTTAACCTAACCTAACCTAACCTAACCTAACCTTCACACTTCTATCGTTAGAAAACGTTTTACTCGCTACTTTACAATGCTTTCTGCAACATTACGACGGTTTCATGCGCTTTCACATTAGATATCGCTGTTTCCGACTTGTAATGGTGAAAAACACTGCATCTCACTAGGTGACAGCGTTTAATGCGGTTTTATGACGGTTCATATCTTAACCTAACCAAACCTTCGCACTTGTATCTAAAAACGCTCTATTACACTGTTTCCTTCACAATTACGATATTTGCATGACCTCACAGTTTTTCACCAACTTAGTACAGTACAGAACGCTGTATCTCGCTCAATGACATCGTTCTTTAAGGTTTCACGATGCTTGCATGCGCTTTCATAGCAGTTTCGCACTTGTAACGGTACAAGACGCAGTATCTGGCTTGTTCATGCCGTTTTGTGTGCTTTCACAATATTTCACCTATCGCAGGTTCGTACTCGCAATAAAACAACACTATCTCGTTAGATGACGTCGTTTTTGGTGGTTTCACGACGCTACCTAGCTTAACCTAACCTAACCTAACCTAACCTAACCTTCACACTTCTATCGTTAGAAAACGTTTTACTCGCTACTTTACAATGCTTTCTGCAACATTACGACGGTTTCATTCGCTTTCACATTAGATATCGCTGTTTCCGACTTGTAATGGTGAAAAACACTGCATCTCACTAGGTGACAGCGTTTAATGCGGTTTTATGACGGTTCATATCTTAACCTAACCAAACCTTCGCACTTGTATCTAAAAACGCTCTATTACACTGTTTCCTTCACAATTACGATATTTGCATGACCTCACAGTTTTTCACCAACTTAGTACAGTACAGAACGCTGTATCTCGCTCAATTACATCGTTCTTTAAGGTTTCACGATGCTTGCATGCGCTTTCATAGCAGTTTCGCACTTGTAACGGTACAAGACGCAGTATCTGGCTTGTTCATGCCGTTTTGTGTGCTTTCACAATATTTCACCTATCGCAGGTTCGTACTCGCAATAAAACAACACTATCTCGTTAGATGACGTCGTTTTTGGTGGTTTCACGACGCTACCTAGCTTAAACTAACCTAACCTAACCTAACCTAACCTTCGCACTTCTATCGTTAGAAAACGTTTTACTCGCTACTTTACAATGCTTTCTGCAACATTACGACGGTTTCATGCGCTTTCACATTAGATATCGCTGTTTCCGACTTGTAATGGTGAAAAACACTGCATCTCACTAGGTGACAGCGTTTAATGCGGTTTTATGACGGTTCATATCTTAACCTAACCAAACCTTCGCACTTGTATCTAAAAACGCTCTATTACACTGTTTCCTTCACAATTACGATATTTGCATGACCTCACAGTTTTTCACCAACTTAGTACAGTACAGAACGCTGTATCTCGCTCAATGACATCGTTCTTTAAGGTTTCACGATGCTTGCATGCGCTTTCATAGCAGTTTCGCACTTGTAACGGTACAAGACGCAGTATCTGGCTTGTTCATGCCGTTTTGTGTGCTTTCACAATATTTCACCTATCGCAGGTTCGTACTCGCAATAAAACAACACTATCTCGTTAGATGACGTCGTTTTTGGTGGTTTCACGACGCTACCTAGCTTAACCTAACCTAACCTAACCTAACCTTCACACTTCTATCGTTAGAAAACGTTTTACTCGCTACTTTACAATGCTTTCTGCAACATTACGACGGTTTCATTCGCTTTCACATTAGATATCGCTGTTTCCGACTTGTAATGGTGAAAAACACTGCATCTCACTAGGTGACAGCGTTTAATGCGGTTTTATGACGGTTCATAACTTAACCTAACCAAACCTTCGCACTTGTATCTAAAAACGCTCTATTACACTGTTTCCTTCACAATTACGATATTTGCATGACCTCACAGTTTTTCACCAACTTAGTACAGTACAGAACGCTGTATCTCGCTCAATGACATCGTTCTTTAAGGTTTCACGATGCTTGCATGCGCTTTCATAGCAGTTTCGCACTTGTAACGGTACAAGACGCAGTATCTGGCTTGTTCATGCCGTTTTGTGTGCTTTCACAATATTTCACCTATCGCAGGTTCGTACTCGCAATAAAACAACACTATCTCGTTAGATGACGTCGTTTTTGGTGGTTTCACGACGCTACCTAGCTTAACTAACCTAACCTAACCTAACCTAACCTTCGCACTTCTATCGTTAGAAAACGTTTTACTCGCTACTTTACAATGCTTTCTGCAACATTACGACGGTTTCATGCGCTTTCACATTAGATATCGCTGTTTCCGACTTGTAATGGTGAAAAACACTGCATCTCACTAGGTGACAGCGTTTAATGCGGTTTTATGACGGTTCATATCTTAACCTAACCAAACCTTCGCACTTGTATCTAAAAACGCTCTATTACACTGTTTCCTTCACAATTACGATATTTGCATGACCTCACAGTTTTTCACCAACTTAGTACAGTACAGAACGCTGTATCTCGCTCAATGACATCGTTCTTTAAGGTTTCACGATGCTTGCATGCGCTTTCATAGCAGTTTCGCACTTGTAACGGTACAAGACGCAGTATCTGGCTTGTTCATGCCGTTTTGTGTGCTTTCACAATATTTCACCTATCGCAGGTTCGTACTCGCAATAAAACAACACTATCTCGTTAGATGACGTCGTTTTTGGTGGTTTCACGACGCTACCTAGCTTAACCTAACCTAACCTAACCTAACCTAACCTTCACACTTCTATCGTTAGAAAACGTTTTACTCGCTACTTTACAATGCTTTCTGCAACATTACGACGGTTTCATGCGCTTTCACATTAGATATCGCTGTTTCCGACTTGTAATGGTGAAAAACACTGCATCTCACTAGGTGACAGCGTTTAATGCGGTTTTATGACGGTTCATATCTTAACCTAACCAAACCTTCGCACTTGTATCTAAAAACGCTCTATTACACTGTTTCCTTCACAATTACGATATTTGCATGACCTCACAGTTTTTCACCAACTTAGTACAGTACAGAACGCTGTATCTCGCTCAATGACATCGTTCTTTAAGGTTTCACGATGCTTGCATGCGCTTTCATAGCAGTTTCGCACTTGTAACGGTACAAGACGCAGTATCTGGCTTGTTCATGCCGTTTTGTGTGCTTTCACAATATTTCACCTATCGCAGGTTCGTACTCGCAATAAAACAACACTATCTCGTTAGATGACGTCGTTTTTGGTGGTTTCACGACGCTACCTAGCTTAACCTAACCTAACCTAACCTAACCTAACCTTCACACTTCTATCGTTAGAAAACGTTTTACTCGCTACTTTACAATGCTTTCTGCAACATTACGACGGTTTCATTCGCTTTCACATTAGATATCGCTGTTTCCGACTTGTAATGGTGAAAAACACTGCATCTCACTAGGTGACAGCGTTTAATGCGGTTTTATGACGGTTCATATCTTAACCTAACCAAACCTTCGCACTTGTATCTAAAAACGCTCTATTACACTGTTTCCTTCACAATTACGATATTTGCATGACCTCACAGTTTTTCACCAACTTAGTACAGTACAGAACGCTGTATCTCGCTCAATGACATCGTTCTTTAAGGTTTCACGATGCTTGCATGCGCTTTCATAGCAGTTTCGCACTTGTAACGGTACAAGACGCAGTATCTGGCTTGTTCATGCCGTTTTGTGTGCTTTCACAATATTTCACCTATCGCAGGTTCGTACTCGCAATAAAACAACACTATCTCGTTAGATGACGTCGTTTTTGGTGGTTTCACGACGCTACCTAGCTTAACCTAACCTAACCTAACCTAACCTAACCTTCGCACTTCTATCGTTAGAAAACGTTTTACTCGCTACTTTACAATGCTTTCTGCAACATTACGACGGTTTCATGCGCTTTCACATTAGATATCGCTGTTTCCGACTTGTAATGGTGAAAAACACTGCATCTCACTAGGTGACAGCGTTTAATGCGGTTTTATGACGGTTCATATCTTAACCTAACCAAACCTTCGCACTTGTATCTAAAAACGCTCTATTACACTGTTTCCTTCACAATTACGATATTTGCATGACCTCACAGTTTTTCACCAACTTAGTACAGTACAGAACGCTGTATCTCGCTCAATGACATCGTTCTTTAAGGTTTCACGATGCTTGCATGCGCTTTCATAGCAGTTTCGCACTTGTAACGGTACAAGACGCAGTATCTGGCTTGTTCATGCCGTTTTGTGTGCTTTCACAATATTTCACCTATCGCAGGTTCGTACTCGCAATAAAACAACACTATCTCGTTAGATGACGTCGTTTTTGGTGGTTTCACGACGCTACCTAGCTTAACTAACCTAACCTAACCTAACCTAACCTTCACACTTCTATCGTTAGAAAACGTTTTACTCGCTACTTTACAATGCTTTCTGCAACATTACGACGGTTTCATGCGCTTTCACATTAGATATCGCTGTTTCCGACTTGTAATGGTGAAAAACACTGCATCTCACTAGGTGACAGCGTTTAATGCGGTTTTATGACGGTTCATATCTTAACCTAACCAAACCTTCGCACTTGTATCTAAAAACGCTCTATTACACTGTTTCCTTCACAATTACGATATTTGCATGACCTCACAGTTTTTCACCAACTTAGTACAGTACAGAACGCTGTATCTCGCTCAATGACATCGTTCTTTAAGGTTTCACGATGCTTGCATGCGCTTTCATAGCAGTTTCGCACTTGTAACGGTACAAGACGCAGTATCTGGCTTGTTCATGCCGTTTTGTGTGCTTTCACAATATTTCACCTATCGCAGGTTCGTACTCGCAATAAAACAACACTATCTCGTTAGATGACGTCGTTTTTGGTGGTTTCACGACGCTACCTAGCTTAACCTAACCTAACCTAACCTAACCTAACCTTCGCACTTCTATCGTTAGAAAACGTTTTACTCGCTACTTTACAATGCTTTCTGCAACATTACGACGGTTTCATGCGCTTTCACATTAGATATCGCTGTTTCCGACTTGTAATGGTGAAAAACACTGCATCTCACTAGGTGACAGCGTTTAATGCGGTTTTATGACGGTTCATATCTTAACCTAACCAAACCTTCGCACTTGTATCTAAAAACGCTCTATTACACTGTTTCCTTCACAATTACGATATTTGCATGACCTCACAGTTTTTCACCAACTTAGTACAGTACAGAACGCTGTATCTCGCTCAATGACATCGTTCTTTAAGGTTTCACGATGCTTGCATGCGCTTTCATAGCAGTTTCGCACTTGTAACGGTACAAGACGCAGTATCTGGCTTGTTCATGCCGTTTTGTGTGCTTTCACAATATTTCACCTATCGCAGGTTCGTACTCGCAATAAAACAACACTATCTCGTTAGATGACGTCGTTTTTGGTGGTTTCACGACGCTACCTAGCTTAAACTAACCTAACCTAACCTAACCTAACCTTCGCACTTCTATCGTTAGAAAACGTTTTACTCGCTACTTTACAATGCTTTCTGCAACATTACGACGGTTTCATGCGCTTTCACATTAGATATCGCTGTTTCCGACTTGTAATGGTGAAAAACACTGCATCTCACTAGGTGACAGCGTTTAATGCGGTTTTATGACGGTTCATATCTTAACCTAACCAAACCTTCGCACTTGTATCTAAAAACGCTCTATTACACTGTTTCCTTCACAATTACGATATTTGCATGACCTCACAGTTTTTCACCAACTTAGTACAGTACAGAACGCTGTATCTCGCTCAATGACATCGTTCTTTAAGGTTTCACGATGCTTGCATGCGCTTTCATAGCAGTTTCGCACTTGTAACGGTACAAGACGCAGTATCTGGCTTGTTCATGCCGTTTTGTGTGCTTTCACAATATTTCACCTATCGCAGGTTCGTACTCGCAATAAAACAACACTATCTCGTTAGATGACGTCGTTTTTGGTGGTTTCACGACGCTACCTAGCTTAACTAACCTAACCTAACCTAACCTAACCTTCACACTTCTATCGTTAGAAAACGTTTTACTCGCTACTTTACAATGCTTTCTGCAACATTACGACGGTTTCATGCGCTTTCACATTAGATATCGCTGTTTCCGACTTGTAATGGTGAAAAACACTGCATCTCACTAGGGTGACAGCGTTTAATGCGGTTTTATGACGGTTCATATCTTAACCTAACCAAACCTTCGCACTTGTATCTAAAAACGCTCTATTACACTGTTTCCTTCACAATTACGATATTTGCATGACCTCACAGTTTTTCACACTTAGTACAGTACAGAACGCTGTATCTCGCTCAATGACATCGTTCTTAAGGTTTCCACGAGCCTTGCATGCGCTTTCATAGCAGTTTCGCACTTGTAACGGTACAAGACGCAGTATCTGGCTTGTTCATGCCGTTTTGTGTGCTTAACAATATTTC